>JAHKKF010489247.1:0-33452 GCA_019740295.1 Labeo calbasu | reverse complement strand
CCTTTTGTGTACATAGAAAAAGTCTTAGATCTTTGAGTTCAACTCATGAAAAATGGGGGCAAAAACAAAAGTGTTGCGTTTATAATTTTGGTCAGTGTGTGTATATATATATATATATATAGATAGATATAGATTTGAAAGAACAACTCATACAGGAGCATTTCTTCCCCAATATCTTGAATTTTAGGGCATAACTGCATCATATTTGTCAACAGTCAACTGTATGAAATATAAGATGATGTACAGGTCTGGGGGCGAGGCCAGCACATTAACTGCATTTAAAAATAAATAAATAAAAAAAAACTTGCCCTTTTAGACTTATACTCTACTAATTTTACTTACTGCTTGTTTTCTTAAAAAAAAAAAAAAAACACTAGCTTCTTTGTTCTTTCTGTAAAGCCTCTAACACTAGCTTTCTTTTTGTTTTCTATTCTATCTGTTTTCTTTTTATTTATTATATAATTTAAAAAAACCTTTGCTACATGTACTGCGTTAGGCTAAAAGCGTCTGCTAAATGTAAATGTAAATGTAAAATATTTATATATAAGTCTCTAATGCTATTTAAAAAAAAGTTTGCATATTCTTGGAAAGTACCATTTCTCTGTAATATTCCACTGATACATTTTCTGCAATAATTTGAATTTCATAGAAAACCTTATATAACCTATTATTGAATTTTTTAGATAACCTTGAAAAAAATTACTCCAGCAAAAAACACTTGAAGTACTTTACCTTAAATGAAACTAACTGCAACTGCAGCTGACTAAAAAAAAAAATCCCCAAGGATTTGAATGAATAGTAATGCAATATATGATGCCACAGGTCATGGTTCCACTAAACAAAGCAATGATCCTTACGTGTGATCACCACTATGTAAGCATCACGACGGCTGTAAAAGAATAAGAATTTAACCGCAAGGAAAGACACTTATCTTTTCAGACTGGCTTAAGTTCTTCTTAAACCTTAATTAACTTGCAAGCTGTTGTCCAGAGCACTTCTGTTGCTATGGACAACATGAGAACGTGCTCTTTCTCTGTTAAAGGTGACAATATAAATGTTTCAGAAGGAAGGGTGTGACTAAGCCCTGTAAAAATGGCTGTAATTAAATTCACTGATTCCAACGCTGTAATAAAGTTCTGATATGGAGAACTAAATATAACCTTAATAGAGACCTGCAACTCTAATCAGCTTCTCTAAAGCCTGAGTCAGTGCATTACAAAAGCAGCGTTTAAATAATCCTTTATTTAAAAGCAGAGCACTTTTGTTTAAAGTCACCGTATTGTTTTTGAGGCCACTGCTGTCTTCTGCAATCATGTCACTGTCTATAAAGTGCTGCCGAATGCTACAGAAAAAAACAGCAACATGCATTACACTACAAGTAACTGGATTTGGGTTTTTTTCTTGGTAAATTTCCATACATTTATCAATGTCTTACAATAATAGGACAAATTTAGTTGGGAATCAACAAAAATGGGGTACTCTGTCACAATGCATAATGTGTAAAATGTAAAAATCATCTTTAAACTTTGCAAAGGCAAATCTTTGTTATAAGTTCAGAGGACACTGATGTAGTAATCAGTTCTCAAAGAAAAACAGAAAGCAGCTATTTTGCCAGATTTACCTCATAGACACTATAACTAAACCTCCAGGCATCCAAATAAAAAATTAAATCTTGTTGCTTGTTCAAATGACAAGGTCCCCACAAATTTTGAGATTTTTTTTCCCACATGATTTCATTACGACTATTGTATGTTTTATGGAATTTAAAGGAATAGTTCTGACAATTTACTCACCCTTAGGCCATCTAAGAATAGGCCCCTATTCCGTAATCGTGGAATCCAGTCATAAAAAAATGGAATTTACAGTTTAATGCGGAATGTCACGGAATTTGGTCAGAGTTTGGATGAACTAATCAAAAGCAGGTCATTACACTTAAAACAAATTGCGATATGACTAATATTTGAATTTTACCATTTCATTTGAGTAAAACTATTGTCATATCACATACACACAGAAGTTTAAAGGTATTCACGGCAACCCGTCAAAATAACAGTTAGGTTTAACGTAAAGACTTTGCAGCAGAAATACATTACTATTGTCCAGCAATATGTGCATACATACTACTACTAACATTATTTAAACCTTATTTTAAGGAATAATCATATATTTCTTAAATTGGTTTAATTGTAATAGTAAATGCCCTTTACTTGCCAAAAAATTAAATTTGTTTAATTTTCATTAATTTAAAGATAAATTAAAGATTAATGCTTTATGCCTTCATTTGATTACCAGAAAAATGCAAAAACAGAAATTTAAATAAACATTTCACAAGGCTGTTTAAGAATAAATTAAACTTCTTTTTATGCATTCAAATAATTAGACATGCTAGAACACAGAATTTGGTAACAATAAAGCATAAGGTGGGCAAAAATAATCCAGGAAAATTAAAATGGAAAAAACGGAATTTGGAAAAAAATAAAACAGAAGTTAGGGCGGAGGATTTCATAGTACATGACTTCATTTGAACAGATTTGGAGAAATTTAGCATTACATCATTTGCTCAACATTGGATCCTCTGCAGTGAATGGGTGCCATTAGAATGAGAGTCCAAACAGCTGATAAAACATCACAATAATCCACAACAAGCAATCCAAACAACTCCAGTCCATCAATTAATGTCCTGTGAAGTAAAAAGTCTCTTGTTTGTAAGAAACAGCACTTTTTTTTTAGGTGAAATCATTAGGTTGTTTTAATTTCAAACCGTCGCTATTTTCACTAATTTCTTGAATTTCACTTTCTCCAGTGAAAAAGTTAATTATATGTCACTGAGTCTGACAAGAAGACTTTTCACTAGAGAAACCAATATAAGGGACTCATTTGAAGTATAAAAGTTCTTAATGATTGATTTGTTTATTATAAACATACAAAAGATATGAGTGTGTGTGTGTGCTTCACAAGACATTAATTGATAGACTGTAGTCATGTGGATTGTGATGTTTTTATCAGCTGTTTGGACTCTCAAACTGACGGCACCCATTGACTGCAGTGGATCCATTGGTGAGCAAGTAATGCTGAATTACTCCAAATCTATTCTGAGGAAGAAACAAACTAATCAACCTCTTGGATGGCCTGAGGGTGAGCACATTTTCAGCAAGTTTTCATTTTTGCAGGGACTATTCATTTAATTCAGTTCACTCTAATTGTTTTTGAGTACATATTTTACATCTAGATATTAAAAAAAAATGTTTTATAACTTGACCTTGCAAGATTTTTATCAGCTCTGAAGGATTTTACTCCGCTGCTACAGGCTCGTGCTCATGAAACTATGAATTTCCTTCAGCCTTGCCCTGGCATGACTGTAAAAAGGGGACCCGAAGTTGGACGCTGTCTGCATTCAAACGGGAAGACATTTAAAAGATAAGTGCGGAGACACGTGTGATTGGAATTTGATCAGATCGTGCTGTCCTTCTCCTGAGGAAAAACAAGCCTGAGCTGTTTGGATCTCACAGTGGTAACTCCCCACCATGCCATTAGAAACATCGGTCATAAGAAATCTGCCATTGCAATCTGTAAATAACAGTGTTTGTGTTGCAATTGGAAACCTTGTGATGAAATTGTTTTACTCACCAGTAAAGGAGGCTGAGGAACAGAAGAAAAAGGCACACAGACACGGACCGTCCACTCGCCTCGACTCCGAACCATTTTAGAGCGTCGACTAACAGCTGCATGATGAGGCCTGTCACTCACACCGCTGGCTTTCTGCACAAAGAGAGAAGACGCTGACAAATTAAATGCACTTGGAGTTCAATGTGTTATCGATACACTGTAACATCACAACACATCAGTCCGTGTAAAGCAATTAAAATATGTGTTCTGAGTTTGTCACAGCACAAAAAAATGTGCTATTAATCACCCAGCCAAATTTGAATAATAAAACACTGCCAAGTAAATAAAACAAGTTGAATCTTAAAAAAAATCTCTCAAATGCTGGGAGCAGGTCCACTGTTGTAGCTAAGCCACGCCCACTGACGGGAAAGCTGCTGCCGCTCTCATCTATCAAATACAGAGAAATTTAAATAGGGAGGCCGAGTTTTTAAATTATCGCAACGAGGTAATATCATTTAGGTGACGAAGGCATAGCTAGCAAACCATAGGCTGTAGTAATTAACGGTAATGACAGTAACTCTGATGTTAATGCCCTCTAGTTAATGCTAATGCTCAGTGGCTCCATTGCACCATTGAGACACGATTTCATGCCCGTCGAAAAAATCCTAAACACAAAAATTGTGAACAACTGTTTAACTCCAAAATCTGGCACTATTATACTTTACCAGATGTTAAAGTCCACTTCCAAAACAAAGATGCACATATAATGTACTCACTCCCTTGTCATCCAAGATGTTCATGTCTTTCTTTCTTCAGTCGTAAAGAAATTATGTTTTCTGAGGAAAACATTTCCACATTTTTCTCCATATAATGGACGGGTATGGTGCCCTGACTTTTATTCCAAAAGGAAAAACTCCAATTGCATTTTCTCCCTCAACTTCAAAAATCATTTTAAAATCATCCTACATCGCTGTGGAAGTTCCGACCCAGTCTTTGCAACGTGAACATGCAAAGAAGATCAAACACCCTTAACAAAAAAGGTAAAACAGCTATATTGGACGATTTTGAAGTTGAGGGAGAACATGAGATGGGAGTTTTTCGACATACCCTTACTGTCATGAACCGGTACAAAAACAGTCCAAGCAGAGTAAGACAAGACGAGCGTTTGGCATTAAAAAGTATATAAATTGTATTCTTTTTACTAAAATAACCGATCGTTACGCTAGATAAGACCCTTCTTTCTCAACAAGACCCTTCTTTTACAACCGCATTTAGGATCCTTTGAAGCTGCATTTAAAATGCATTTCGGAAGTTCAAAATCGGGGCCCCATAACAGTCCAATATATGGAGGAAAATGCTGAAATGTTTTCTTCAAACAACATAATTTCTTTACGACCAAGGATAGAAAGACATGAACATCTTAGATGACAAAGGGGTGAGTAAAATATTTGTAAATTGTTGTTCTGAAAGTGGACTTTAATAAAACAAGACAATAAGTAAATTAAAATATAATATCAATAAAAGCTATTTATTTACTGTATTATATTTAAAAAAAAAATAACATTCTGTAACATTTTACAATAAGGTTCCATTTGTTAGTATTAGTTAATTGCATTAATTATCATAAACCAATGATGAAAATGCTTCTAAAGCATTTATTAATTGTAGTTAATGTTAATTTCAACATTTCAAGATTATTAAAATCAGTAGTTGTATCTTATTAAATTGATCTGAGCTAACATGAGTATTTTTTATTAAGTAACATTAACACAGATAAATAAATACTGTAACAAATATAATCACTCATTGCTAATTACTTTAGTTAATGCATTAATTAATATCAACTAATGGGACCTTTTTGTAAAGTATTACCCGAAATAATGGCAAATGTACATGCATTCATTAATGTAGGCACACACAGTCACTACAAAGGACGTAACACAAAAAGAAATACTTAAAATAGGACTTATGTGAATTATGTTGCTAACTGCATTAAGCAACATAGTTTTTTGTAATAATGCACCAGTGGAATTTAAACCTTGCTAGTCTCTTCTAGCAAGCTAAGCGTTAAAAAAAAATAAACAAAAAAAAAAATTAAAAATTCAATTGCATGATACAAACTTGCAATTCTGACTTTTTTCTCGGAATTGTGAGATATAAACGTGCAATCGTGAGTTACAAAGTCAGAATTGTGTGATATAAACTTCCAATTCTGACTTTTTTCTCACAAATGTGAGTTTGTATCTCGCAATTCTGACTTTTTTTTCTCAGAATTGTGAGATATAAACTCAAAATTGTGAGTTATAAAGTCCAATTTTGAGGGGAAAAAGCAAATTTATATCTTACAATTCTAAGTTAATAACTTGCAGTTGCATACTATGAAGTCAGAAATGCAACATATAAACTCGCAATTCTGAAAAAAAAGTCAGAATTGCAAGTTTATATATCAGAATTTTAACTTTTTAACTCGCAATTGTTTATAGTTAATATCTCACAATTCTGACTAAGTCAGAATTGCGAGATAAAAAGTCACAATTACCTTTGTTACTCTTTTATTCAGTGGTGGAAATGGACTTCTATACTACAGTGTAAAAGGAACACTGAATAAACAAATCAAGTTTTGTCATAACAACACACTGAACTAGTGGGGAAAAAAAATGTGTGAAGAAATCCCATAGACTTATACTGAAGCAGTGACCCAAGAACCAGAAAACTGTAGAAATGCCTAGAATTGTGACAGTGAATTTTCTTCAGAAAAATCTACAGAATGATACCATTCATGAGGATAGAAAACACTACCCTGTGACACTAGACCCATTCACCTAACCCACTTCTTCAGTGTTTAATATGAATACAAAACGTAAATGGTTAACCAGCTGACACGTTGCAATGGTCAAGAACATCTGTTAAAATAAATAAATAAAATAAAGAGCTATAAAAGAGCTATAAAATGACCTGTTTTTACTGCTGTGTTTCACATGAGGAACAGAAACTGCATGCAACCAAACACCACAACACATGTACTTAAAGATGAATTCTTTCACATTATTATAAGCACAACACAATTACTTTAAATTAGGTAAGGTTAACTCACTTAAGTGTGCAGAAAACATGCTGATTCTTCAACCTTCCTCTGTTTGTGTATGTTTGATACTCTACTGTTTACACTGGTCACATGTGCTTTCACGATTCCTCTGACATTTCTCTAAATCCCAAAAACAGGTTCTTGATTGTGAACAAGAGGCCTTGAGATAGTTCTCATCATTGATATTGTAAAGTTGCTCTTCCATGTCAGTGTGTAGGTACAGTAAATCTCCAAGGAAATGTAGGCTAAAAAAAGAGCTGTCCACCTGTCAGTGCACACCAGCTAAAGGTAAAGAATGCTTATGCTGTTAACGCTGTTTTAGTTAATGCTTACATTCTGTTAACAGTTAACTGTGAAGTTCCTCATCATGTTTGTGAAGCTATACACAAGGTGTTTTATGTAACACAGTCAGCTGTGAGCATTGCTGACATTATATTTTCAATAACTGTTAGTCAGAGAGCAAGTGAGGACATTGATCTGTGTGGAAAAGAACCAATCATACAGCCTACAATTTCGCAATAATCCAAGATAAACTTTTAAGAGATAATGCCGACACTATGCATGATTCTTATTGATTCTTATACATCAATTCATAAAGCACAATGTGAGTTTAGACAAATATCACATGCTCACTTGATTTCACAATATATTGACATTATTTGAGTAAAAGGTTCGTCGCATAAAACAAATCAATCAATAAAATGAAAACAAATGAACAAACACAATCTTTACATTTTCAAGTCTATAATAGAAAGATTTTTGATGTGATTGCGAAAACTCATACGAAATTCATGTTAAGACAGTTTATCATTTACTGGCAACGTTGTGTTACTGTTTTACCAATACACATACGAAGAATAAGTTCTCTGTCATGTCACCTTTTCCCCTATTGTTTTGTAATAGAATCCGCACAACAGTTTACGTAATAAAATGACTGAGCAGTTACCGTGCTCTCTGCTAATAATGTTTGCGGTTGCGCTAGTAAATCTGGGATGTTACAGTAGTGTTATGAAAGTATTAGATGTTCACGATAGTAAATGATATAAACACTGCGCTTACCCCGTGTTTGACAACAACCGCTTGCGATGACACCGAGGCGTTCTGGAAAATGTAGTTTTTGGGGAAAAAAAAATCCCACGCAATGACTTGTGGTACTTGTAGTTTGCACTGTTGGCTAGCCGCTAGGGGACCACACAAGAATCTTAGCCTACAGTTTTAATTTGAATAAAATATTAGTGATGATAATGATGATGATGACAATAATAATAATAAATAAATAAAAGGCTATAAAATAATTTGAAATAATGGCCTACTATTTAATATTTTGTGTTAATTTATTTGTTTGCTACAGATAGCTATATTTTGTTGTCTTGTATTATACACTACCAGTCCATGTTTCTTAAAGTAGTATCTTCTGCTCACCAAGCCTGCATTTATTTGATCCAAAATACAGCAAAAACTGTAAAATTTTGAAATATTTTTACTCTTTAAAATAACTGTTTTCTATTTGAATATATTTTAAAATGTAATTTATTCCTGTGATTTCAAAGCTGACTTTTTAGCATCATTACTCCAGTCACATGATCCTTCAGAAATCATTCTAATATTCTGATTTGCTCTCAAAAACATTTATTATATGATGATGATGTTGAAAACAGCTGATTACAATTTTGTCAGGTTACTCTGATGAATAGAAAGTTCAGAAGAACAGCATCTGAAACAGAAATCTTGTGTAACATTATAAATGTCTTTATCATCACTTCTGATCAATTTAAAGCATCCTTGCTAAATAACAGTACTAATTTCTAGAATTTCTTTCGCAAAAATGACTGACTTCAAGCTTTTGAATGGTACTGTATAGTGTATGTTACAAAAGCTTTTTATTTTTTCAGATAAATGCTGATTTTTGGGTCCTTCTATTCATTAAAGAATCCTGAAAAAAAATGTACTCAACTCTTTTAAATATTATCGTATAAACATCTTTTAAATACTATTATTTAAATATAATTCTTATTATAAGAAGAAATGTTTCTTGAACAGCAAATCAGCATATTAGAATGATTTCTGAAGGATCATGTGACGCTGAAGACTGGAGTAATGATGCTAAAATTTCAGCTTTGAAATCACAGGAATAAATTACACTTTTAAATATATTCAAATATAAAACATTTATTTTAAATAGTAAAAACAGTTCTACTGTTTTTGCTGTACTTTAGATCAAACAAATGCAGGCTTGGTGAGCAGAAGAGACTTCTTTAAAAAACTTGACTGGTAGTGTATGTTTTTTTTTTTTACTTAAACAAGTTATTATTACTATAATAAGACTTTGAATGAATATCTTTCTTTTTTATATTCTTTATATGAATTATTATTTACAGTGGAAACATTCAAATTAAAATTACGTGGGCATGCAAAAATCATGGTAATATTGTTACATTCATTCAAGTGTATATCAAAGTACATATAATACCGTCATTATACCCCGATAAGATCGCATTAAGGAAGTAAGAAATGTAATATCTAGCTGTTTTTAGAACGGTAGCGAGCCCGATCGAGTAGATCGTCGTTTGATTTAGAGTCCCTGCTCAACGCGATCGGTTGCCTCGTCGTTTGATTACAACGCAAAGTCGCTCCGTTCGCTCGCTCGTTTCTCTCATTGCAACTTTTGCAGGCACTCACTCCACAGACATGATCACCAGCTGAAGCCAAGACCTGCAATTTGGCTCTTTTTTTAGAGCCAAAACACCATCGATACCCGTGGAGTTAAGTTGCAGACATCCTTTCTTCATCACGCACCCCGGGCCGATTATCAAATTGAAATTCTGGACGTGATTTTTTATTCTTTT
This sequence comes from Labeo calbasu, assembly GCA_019740295.1. Classification (NCBI taxonomy): domain Eukaryota; kingdom Metazoa; phylum Chordata; class Actinopteri; order Cypriniformes; family Cyprinidae; genus Labeo; species Labeo calbasu. Next base: position 23,915 of record JAHKKF010489247.1, on the reverse strand, counting down.
ATCCTTTTTCTCTCCCTGATGAACTGGGTTAGTAATGCAGGAGACAGCAGCGATTCTGTCCGCGGCTCAAGATGGCAGATTTTTATTGAGTTGTGAACAGTGCTGTCGCTTCATTTTTTGCCATGAATAACAGAAATCCTTGCACCGATGGCCCCTGTATACGAAGGTAAGATCTACAGCCCTTACGAGGGCGAAATTAATGTCAGACCTGCACATAATTGACTAACATTATTCACTCTCTCCGCAGAGAGACCGTCGGCTCCTGAGGTTCATTACTAATCTGTTACTTGTCTCAGAAAGGATGCATTTGTTAAATTATCATTATTTATGTAATCTCAACTTGATGTGCTATCGGTTAGTTGTTGAATTCATCCTGGTTTATTGTTGGATTTTGACTCAAATCTATTTGAAACCGTCAGCCTCCCTCTGTTTCATTGTGTAATGCTGTCTATTCACTTAATGTTTATTCTTACAGGCTATTATTACAAAATACCACAGTTTTATAACAAATTGCTGTGTGTTCTGCATTTTCATATCGCATATAATAGATTATGCATCTGTTTAGCTAGGCAATATGCGAAACAGAAAGTGGATATGAAGCAAACAGGCAGTGTGTATACAGATAAGGCGTGATTAGTAGTTACTTCTTGGATTTGCGCTTAATAATGACTTGTTATTCTATTGATGCTGTACAATGTTGTAATGATTTAGCGTGATTTAGACTAATTCACTGCAGTGTTATGGTGACTAATCGTCGTTCAGGAATGCTTTATAGGGACTATAGTGCATCCATAGCAGAGTTTTTATTTCATTAGCATTTTTTGTTCTCCGTGAGGGGAGAAATCGATTCATCAACAGCTTAAAAAGCTGGGTTTGTTCTCCAGAGAGTATCCCGAGGTCACTTACAGGGTTAGTTCAGCCCTAAATGAATTCTGCCATCATTTACTCACCTTCTGGAGATTTTGGACTGAATGTTAGTGGCTGACGGTTTTAATCACTTTCACTGTATGCAAAAACAAGACGAAGTGAAAGCGAATGGTCATTAAGATTGACATCTTTCCAGTCGCACAGGTTTAAAATGACGTGAGGGTGTGTAAATGATGACATGATTTACATTTTTTGGATGAACTGTCACTTTATGGCTGCGTATTCGGTGCACATCCATATTTTGGGGCACTGTATGTGCCTTTGGTGCTTTAAAATTGTATTTGTAATTGAGTTTGATTTCAAATTGAGATTGAATCATATTCCGGTTGGTTTGAGTTCATAATCTGGACACTGAGGAAGCAATGCATGCGTAAGATACTGTCTTGAAAATGTCAGAGATGCCATGCCACCCTCAGACTGCATTTATCCCTTTCAATTTTTACAATATTTCTGATTGATTAGCCATGCTCCCTCTGCTGGTGATAGCAACCCCCACCCTTTTCATTTTTAATTCGATGTCTTTAAGAATATTAGCAATGCTTCTTAATGTTTGCTTTTAACTATCAAGCTAAAGCAACGGGAAACGTGCAAACTTACTCAGTTCTACAACTTTCTCAGTTTACATGATCTTACACAGGTAGATGGATGCTAGATAGATTCATCTTGTGGCACTGAAACATTTGAAGACCCTTAAGGTAACCCTATGGGACATCTGAAGACCCTTGAGACTTGGTTTAGCCTTTATCTTGCTCTGGCTGTTGTATAAACAGCATCTCCTATGGGGATGTTCAACATGATCCCAAACAAAACCATGTGTACTTATTTAAGAAACAGAATCTGTGGTACCTTAACCTAATTGTTTAGTCAATTGGTGATGCTCATAAGGCGCAAAGAGAGATTTGTCATTTGGAAGTAGTTAATGAAGTAAAAATGACTTTGTTCTGGTGGTTTCTCCATCTCTGCTCTTGCTTATTATAGACGCGTGTGCTCAGAATGGAAATGTGGGGCAGCATCACACATTTCCTTTACTGTCCATATGTCTTGTGTGATATTTATGAACGCAATTATGTTGTTTTTACACTTCAGATGGCTGGTTTAGCTGTTTATCGCTTTTTGTTCCACTTGTAGAGTTGTTTTTTATTACAAAAGCTGGACATTTTAATATGGTGAAGTTGTGTCATTACATTTCGAATGTCTAATAATTGGTTTATTTGTTGCTTTTTTGTGGTTTGAGCAGCAAAGTCTGTGAGTGCGTGTGTACACGCATTAAAACTAGATTAAATGTCTGGTCATGCTTGTTTAGCATTTATTTACGGACTCCTCTGCTCATCTCATGGTTGTCAGATGCGTGTATTGTGGCGCTAAGGCACATGCGCGCTGTGTTGAGCTCTTTTCAAAAGCAGGAGTAAAAGACCTTTCAGTTTGTGAATAAATATCTGTTACTGCTCCAGTTTAGGGTACAGACTGTCCGTGGAGACGTTTGTAATGCCAGTCCATAGTGAGAGCTCTTTGTTGTTGCCTTTTCCCCTGCACTGATGTGTCTTTGTGGAGCGCTGTGGTGCAGGCCCAACGCTCTGGCTCAATCCCATACGGAAGAGTAATCTGGGGCCAGAGGAGTCTTGGCTCCTGGCCTCGTAACCCACACTGACATGTTGATAAATGCCTGATGTGAGGACCAGGACAACCTGTCTCTACAGCAGAAGGAAGCGAGTGTTTAGCTTTGGAATTCTGGATATAGAAAAACACCTTGAGTCAGACCTGGGTCTTTCCGATTATTGTTTTATCACTTTATATTTAGGGGTCATGTGTGTTAATTATTAATATTATTTACACTAATCTTTGAAGGACAATTCTGTCATCATTTATTCCAACTTATGCTGTTGCAAGACTGTATGACTTTCTTCCCAGGAATGTTAAAGGAAATGTTTCACAGAATTTCAAAGCTACTCTTTTCCACAAAACATAAATATACAAGACTGTTCAAAAGTTTGAGGTCAGTAAATTCATACTTTAATATGGCAAGGATGCATTAAATTGATCAGAATGACTTCTGAAGGATCACGTGACACTGAAGACTGGAGTAATGGCTGCTGAAAATGTGGCTTTGCATCACAGAAATAAATTCTATTTTAAAATACATTAAAATAGAAAATGTTTTTGCTGTATTTTTGTAAATACAGCCTGGGTGAGCATAAGAGACCTCTTTTAGAAACACCAAAAAATCAACTCAAGATTTTGAGTGGTAGTCTAAAGTAAAAAAAATAATAATAATGATAATAAAAAATAAATAAAGCAAATTGGTCCATATGACTTTTCCATTATGTTCCAAGCCTTCTAAAACCAATCTTTTAAAAACCAGTTATCTAAACCTAGGGCTCTATGAAATCTGTTTTATTCCATTGGGGTAAATTCCATTTTATGTTTTTCCAAATTCCATTTGTTTCTATTTTAATTTTGTTTTAATGGTTAAATTAAGAGAAATGAAACAAGAAGCTTGTCTAATTAATTGAAATCATAAAACTTAACAGCAATTTATTAAAAGTGTAACAAAAAATATGTTTTTAAGGCCTTATGAAATAAGTTTTATTTAATTATTTTTTTCATTCATTTTAATAGTTTCCTTACATTTTAATAAGCAAAAGCATCTCTAATTAGTTGATTTTATATATATATATATATATATATATATATATATATATATATATATATATATATAAAATAATAAAATAATTTTTACATTTATCTGGTAAATATTTTATTCTGGTAAATTTTCCTTATAAAATAAAGTTTTAATAAGTTTATTACTACTAGTACTTTCATTACATTAAGTAATATTTTTCTGTCACAGTTTTTTGTAAGTTAAACCAACCTTTTATTTTGACGAGTTACTGTGAAGACCTTTAAATTTCTGTTTGTATATGACGATAGTTTCTCTTGAAATGGTAATGGAGAAAAGAAATGGTAAAATGCTCATGAAGTGACTCTCAATGCAGTTCTAGAGATTATGTTTGTGTTCATGTACTCATATTGAGGCGACGGGCTGGAAACACCACGAGCATCACATGCGCTTATGTATGTAGTAAACAAAACCACGTGTCTGAGCTATTCATTGACAGAGATACTCAGAACATGCAGATTCATATTAGGATAGTATTTTAAGGCTTGGTATTCACAGACGTTAGTCCATAACGCATTTTGATTTAAGTGTACTGACCTCATTTTGATTTATTCATTCAAAATTTGAAAAATTCCGTGACATTCCGCATTACACAGTAAATTTCATTTTTATGACTGGATTCCGCGTTTTCCGCATCGTGGAAATTATAGGGCCTAGTTGTTCTTTGACCTGTAGATGATCTCTGCCAACTGTTTTTGCTTTTCAAACCTCTGGAAACCTTCTTGGTTTCCCTGAGTTTGGGTTCAGGCCACCATCTCCACTTGACAACTGTCTGCGTCATAAATTTCATAAAGCAACCGTTCCAACATATTGTTCTGTTTTGGTGTTGGAGTTGATTGATTGTCCTTAACTGATCTTAACCCATACCTAAGGTCCAGGGTCATTGCCAGTTGAGAATTGCAGGAAAATCTATAAGTTTGGAGGTCATTACCCCCTGAGTGAGTTTACATTGTTGCCCCCCTCCATCAAGAGGAAGTGCTTCTTTGCGAGGACACTGCAGCATTGTGACATCAGTCTCTGTTTGGCAGACCGACAAATGCCTGGTTCTCATAGCCATCCACGGTTGAAAACCACAATGGCTGTCCAGGTCATTGGTCACTCTGGAAATAGTCTTTTCCAGCGTATTATCCTCACAAAAGTCCTCACAGGACTTTTTGCCTCACCGTGGGTCAATGAATGAACCGCAGTCTTACTGAATGTGATTATGCTGTCCACATCTTGTGTTCCTTTGAAGCCTGAGGGACATTTGAGCTCTCAGAACCTCAGTGGGGAAATGGCTCACAGGTGTGCTTTGGTGCCCAAGGGAGCAGAATTGTGGGATATGGGGGTTGGTTATTTAATGGGGTCTGTCCTACTGACAGAAACCAAAAGGGTTAGGGAAAACGGGGCTTTGTGTTACAGACCACGGTGAGCTTGTTCATTTTTGTAGGTGTTTATTTTGCATGCGACGTGCACCAATTTTGCATGTTTGGATTGAAACTGAAATGTACAATATGAATGCACTGACTAATGTGTGATGGTACTATCACCAGTGAACAATTTTAGTATTTCAACACGATCCCATAACGTGACTCTCATTATCAATGACTGTCTGAGAAGGACGTTAATGGCAATCTTATTTATAAATGAAATCCAGATTCCAGTAATAAAAGTAAAACCATTTGCACTCTGTGTATGGCTATAATTATCTTCAAAGCTCAACAAGTATGAAATATAAACACAGTGGATGTTTTGGTATAACATGTTTTTCTCATTAAGTGATTTATGTGGGTGCTTGTCACAGTGACGCTGACCTCTAGAAGTCTCGCAGAATGAAACTGTCAAATTAAGTAAACAGTGTTAAATGTGATGGCTTTAAATATTTAATTCATCTCTTTTATTATGAATGCAATAAAAACAAACTCTGAATCCTATTACTTCAGTATGCTAACCTCAGGATTCGTAAACCTCTACATGTCTCTAAAGTTGTTCATTTGTAAAAGGGTTTACATTTCAGATGCGAATAATATGTTGATATTGTAAGTTGAATTGTCTGTGCAAACATATAAAAATGTATGTTTGCTAAAACTGGAGGGGAGAATAAAAAAAAATAAGTTTTATTTTTGGGGCTGTTAAAAGTGTTAACATTTAACTTTTAAATTTAAATATTTTACAGTTAAAGTGTTAAAATATAACTGTAAATTTAAATATTGTTACTGAATTTGAAACCATAATATTAATATCATAACCATTCTTCATTTGTCCTTATAACAGTTATTCTTAGTATTATTCTTAGCATTTAGTATAAGTAATAGTGTTAATTTTTGATCTGACTGTTTTTTTTTTTTTATATACTTTCAGTTTTAATTTTACTTTTAGTTTTAGGTGTTTTTGTCATTTGTGTTAGTTTCAGTTTTAGTCTCAGTAATTTAGTAACAGTAATTTAGTACTTTCAACAAGGCAACATTTTTGATTATTGTGCTATTTAATTTAATTGAATTTAATTAAAAAGGTTTTTTTTTTGTTGCTGTTGTTGTTTTTGTAGTTGTATAGTTAACAATACCAAACACTAAGTTTCAGTAATTTTTTTAGATGGTTTTGTCATTTTTATTAGTTTCAGGTTTAGTTTCAGTGATTTAGTACTTTTTAAACTTAAACCTATTTTATTTCAGTCACTTTCCAAGGCAACATTTCTGATTTTTGTTTAACTATTATTTTATTTTATTTTTAATTTTATTTTGTAATTTAATTTAATTCAGTTTTTTGTCTTTTTTCATAGTTAACAATACCAAAAACTGCTTTATAAAGACTTTCTAAATCCTAAGATTAATTACAAGTATTTTATTCTTTTGAATAAAAAAAAAGCATTATGAGAAAAAAATATTAATTTTAACATATTTTGAAGGAGTTTTTTTCTCACTTTTACTTTTAGTTTGCTCACTGAGGGCTTGATAACACTGGCCTAAACAATTTTATACTTATTACGTATAAAGTAAGTACAAAGGAATAAATTAGAATTAGAATGTTTTTCTTCTGGTTTATAAATCTACATGTACTTTAATCATATTTGAAAAAAGATAAACAACATTAGGTTTAATTACTTATTATTGTACTTAATTACTTATTTTGTATTACTGTGATTTTTAGATGCCTATATAACTGCCTATTTATTTTGAAACAACTTTAGAAACAAGTTGTCTTTAGTTTATAATGGCATGCTTAATATTTTTCTCACATGGTACAAATGGTTTTATACATAATGTATAGCTATCTTTATTTTTATTTTTGTTATTATAATTTTTTTTTCATTCACAAAGGGGTCATCACATTGTCTTTCTCTTCAACTTCTGTACGTCCCCTCTCAGGCACCATAGCACATGACCTGCAGGCTCTATAATGGGATTTTATTATTTCATAATTAGCCTGTTTGCTGTGCTCATGTTGACTTATGTAATAATTTATTATGTAACTCTCAGTTTAAATGACTAATTTGCCGTTCTCTATTTGTGAAAGTTTTGGCATGACTGGTAACGATTAGTCCGCTATAAGGTTTCAAGGAGAGACGTGCCAGCGTCGTTAGCCCGAGAGCTCTCGTCACATGCGAAATACGCCAGGGTAGGTGAGTTCAGCATTGATTCGCAGCCATGCGGAAACACAGGAGGATCCAGCTGCAAGCCTCTGTGTTTGTTTCGCGGTGCAGGCGTCAGATGTGATGCAGCACCAAGGGCATTTTCAGACAATGCTGAGTGTCATACCTATCTACACCCACACTTATCCTGCAGCAGCGATGCATTCTAGGAGACACGCTGTGTTTACATGGTAAACAAAAGGTTTGCATATAGTTGCCAGGCTGTGTCAACATACGGTCACTTAGTGGGGTAAATAAGCAGCGATAAAAATGCAAAAAGAATATGAAGGTATGAAGGAAATCAAGTCATTTTTAAATGTTTCAAAACATCACAAATGGGCCTGTTTTGACTCATTCTGCCAGGTCTGGTGGATGTGCATTTTTTTCTTAAAGGGTGGGGGTCCAACTGGCATGTTTCCTTTGATCAGATATGAGAGGATCAGTTCACGCTGGGGTCTCTCCCGGCTGCATTCTTCCACCAACAAAGGGAAATGAAAGGGGGGCTTTTTTTCACAGCCGCTGGATTTGCGGGGCTGTAATCACATGGCAATTACTCCTTCATGAAGGGCACCATTCATTTCGCCTTCACACCTATGGTTACCGGCACCAGGGTTCAAATCACCAGCCACTGACTGATGGAATTCAGCTGCTTTTGTGCAATGCTATCCTGCTTATAGGCATCTCAGGGCATCAGTTATGAATTTTAGTGAAATGCAAAGGGTTAATAACATGGGTATCTTTGGTTTTTAACCAACATATTTAACTTGAGCTGTACTTACTCTGAAACAAATTGTAAGGAAATTTTATAAACAGTTGGCAAATGGCAAGGAACACACTGAATTATCCATTGTGCTATGCTAAAAAAATTTTTTTTACCTAACTTAATTTCGTGTTCCTAGTCAAAAATAAGCTTGTAAATCTCTCATAATGCTATATTATCACCAAATCTTGGATTCTATGTTTTTGTCAACTTGTTTTCTTTCAATTACATAGGTTTTGTATTTCTTTTGAAACTGATTGATCACAGGCCTTATTTATTTGATCTTATGTACCTTTTGAGTGCAGAAAAAAACATTTTTGTGGATAATTTTGGCAGTATTCACTCATAAACTGAGGTGCAAGTAGAGTTCACCAAGCGTCATCAATCTACTGAACCGAAAGGAATTCAAAAATTTAGCTATTGCTGCTGAAAATGATCAATTATTGTCATGTTTTGGGCTTTACTAATCGGTCAGACCAGGAAAAACATTTGGAGTACTATAGACTGCCAAAAGTTATAACAAATCAAGGAGAAGAGTGCTAAAAACTGTCTGAGGAACAAAAGGGGTTTGTGGTTGGCCAAACTGAACCAGGATTTCCAGGGCAAGAATCTTGACAACATTCGTGTTTGTTCTTAGCATTTCCGATCAGCTAGGTGAAATATTAGGCTAACGTCGTAATTAATACTGCTCATATGTATCTTTACCACCTATTAACTTTAGTTTGTCAAAATATCGCACCCTTTCCTGCATATTAAGTCCTTCTCTATATGATTTAGCAGTTTCCACATGTTTTTTCAGTGTTTTAGACAACATAAATTAGCAGAACAACATATCCCGTAGTATATTAACCCTGCAATCAATGCTGTTGTTTACATCCAAGTATCTCCAGTATGGACACGCATCTGGGTAACTGACCAAACTATGACATAAGTGCAAACCCCTTTATAGCTACACAACCTACAATACGAGTAAATCACCCGCATATGCGACTAAATCTTCACTCTGGGCGACAAAATGATGTTTAACATTAGATTTCACTCGCCAGTGTGTGAGTTGGAGGCTCAGTAGAAGTTTAGCACATATTTTCACTCGTCGAACACTCTGACTGGGCGCCCCAGAGTTTCACTCTCCATCGAGCGATCTGTCTGTGGTATTTTTAAAAACATCTCAATAGATGCGCAGCTCACCTGTATTTTGACGTAAACTCCAGTCTGAAGGCGCACGACGTCGCTTTGCTGAGAGCGCTGTTTCTCACACACCCAAGTAAAGAGAGAGCGAGAGAGTCTAACATAACATGCAAAATTGACGCGCTACATGTAAACAATGTTCCTTCTTGTATTTTCCTGTCAAAATAATGAAATTAATCTTAAAGTCTTCAGCTTTTAAAACAACCATAAGAGACTGCCGCTTTCTCTGGTAGGGGCGGGACTAGTGCGCAAACGGCAATCTCATTGGCTGGCGCTCACCTATTATCATCCGTGTTTTGATTTCAGCAAATCAGTTTGAGCGAACGCAGACGTGATTAATATTCATGAACCCGGCATCTCATTAATCCGTAGTGCGTTTTATATTGTTATTAGTAGTAGAATTCGTAGTATTTTGATAATCCTATCAGTTTTATTGTTAGGTTTTTTTTCTTTTTTAAATGACCAACAATATCTTAAGCAACACCACCAGTCCTAAGTTCAGTTAAAATGACTAATATGCATTTATACATGGTTACCAAGTTTTAATTCTAATTACTAAAGTTCTTTCATTAAATAATGCTTGGTTATTATAATATCATATTATAATGCTTGACTGACTGATTTTAAGAGTGCACTTTCAAGCTGTGCCATTTTACAAACATAAGCTTTATATATATGTAACAAGTTGGGAAAAGATTGCAAGAAAGTACAGAAATTATTGAATTTTTATACCCTGTGTTGAGCAAACTTCAGTAGGTTTTGATCCAATGTGATAACGTTAACTAGCATATTTTGGAAAACGAAAATCCCCTCTTGGCCAAAATGAGCTGAAAAACTAAAATAGTGTTCTCTTGTAAAGTTCTTTTGTACTCCAATAATCAGTTTTATTTACAACTTTCGATAAATCATTTTTTATAGTGTGCTCTGAGGTAAAATGGGGTCTAGTGTGCTGAGTTCTGTAACGTGGGATTCTGTGCATGAGCATACATGGGTTAAATTGGCATACAATGCATTCATTGGTCTTTCAGCATGCTCTCCCCCTCCCTGTTCTGCGCATGCCATGCCAGCCTGCTGAAAGCACATTGTCTATGCCCTATATAATCCTATTGTTGTTGAGAAACCCCCATGACTTGGGCCATTTGGCATGGCGAGGCCAGGCCTGCTTTATTAGGGTAATGTACAGTCTAAACTTGATGTGACAGACAGATTAGCTTTGCCCACAAACATCCCATAGTTAAAACCCAACATAACTAAACTTAATAGTATAAAAATGTGTAGGTTTCATTTTACTTTTATTCATTTTTTTAGGGTTTGTATAGATCAATGGCCACTCTTGAATAGGAGTTTTTATTTTATTACTTTATTCTATCAAAATAGTACAGAATTTAAATTCTAAAATGTATTGGTTATTTGCCATAACATTTTGATAATTGATTGTATAGATCATTGGCCACTCTTATTCTTCCACTGACAGTGATTTGTAGTGTGAACAAGAGTGGAAGTATTTTATTTTATTTTATTTTATTTTATTAAAATTGTAGAGAAATTAAATTCTAAAATGTATCAGTTATTTGCCATAACATTTGGATAATTGTCATCTTATCATACCATATTTTAATATTGGCATATTCCTATTTATTTTGACTAATTATTTGTAAAAATATATTGAATTTTATTATTATTATTATTATTAAATTTTAATTATTTTTTAAATCCTCTTGCTAGGACTTTCAAAACAATTCCAGAAAAAATTATGTAAGCTTTCAAAATGTATATAATGTGAAGTCAAATTTTTTACAAAATGTCATTTTTTTTTTTTAATAAAAATTAAAAATTAACTTACTTGTTAATGTTTAATATTTTAATATATATATATTTTTTTACTTTTTGTCTGTATATAATATATATTTCTACATTAGTGTTACTTGCTGTTTTTTGTATTTAATTGTGAAATTTACAAGCTGTTTCTGGGTGTGCAAGCTGGTGTTTCTGTATAATTTTTCTTCAGTGTACGTATGTCTCCGTCTTCCTCCTCCTTATTTAAGCATTTCTTGAAGGTAATATAGTCAGGAGAATAAAGAAGAACGGCCCTGAGAAAGATATTGTCAATAAGTCTCTTCAAACCGGTCACTTCCCACCCTCTCATTCTCATGTTTTATATATTGAAAGCGGCAGACAGTGCTGCAGGTAAAACTCTCCACACACACACAGTCATTGTGGGGTTTGGCCGCCCAGCCCGACTGTGGGCTCTTCACAGATGGCTGCAGGTAGCGTGACACGCTTGGCTGATAACCAAAGGACTTCAAAGCCCCAGACAGCCAGAACAGAGCTGAGAGAGTCTGCCCCACTTTTTGATGTGCGCCTGGAGGAGAGAGAAAGGGACACTGGCGCCCCGACAGACCGGAGCGTTCTTAAGAGCCGGAGATGAGCGGCCCCATTGCCCCTTAATGAGCTCTGCTCCAAAACCCATCATGCTCACACACAGGTCCTCTTTGTCAAGAAAGCTTGATCGATTAACGGTAGACTCTAGTTAACTAAGCAAAGCTCTGATTGGAAACTAATCTTGACTTTTAAGTCACATTTCATTTTTTCCAGTTTTTGGTATTTAATTTGAAGTTCTCTTTGATTTCAAAGCACTGTGAAGCTTGTAAAAGACAGTTTTAAAGGATAGTTAACCCAAAAAGGAAAAAAAACAGTCATCATCCACTCAGATTCATGTCGCTCCAAACCTGTATGACTTACTTTCTTCTGTGGTACACAACAGACATCAGAATGTATAAAAATGTCTAGTGTTTTTGCCCATGCATTGTTGGACAAAACAGTTGAAACATTTGTCTTTTTTTTTTTGTCTTCCACAAAAGAAATGGTCTTTATGTATTTTTTATATATTTATATGTACTTTTATATATTAATTTGGTATGACATAAGTGACCCTGGACAACAAACCAGTCTTAAGTAGCAAAGATATATTTGTAGCAATAGCCAACAATACATTCAGATGATATAAATCTCAATTTAAAAAAAATGACCTGTATGACTGGTTTTGTAGTCCAGGGTCACATATAGTAATTTATACACTACTATTCAAAAGTTTATGGTCAGTAAGATTTTATTAATGTTTTTGAAAGAAGACATTTATGCTCAAAGCAGGATTTATTAGTTCGAAAATACAGTAAAAATAGTGATGTTACAATTGTAAAAAAAAAAAAAATAATAATATTTAATATTGTAATTTATTCCTGTGATTTCTTATTAGCGATGTTAAAAACAGTTCTTTTGCTTGATGTTTTTCTTGAAGCCATAATACAATTTTACATTCTTTGATAAATAGAAAGTTTATAAACAGCATTTATTTAAAATAGAAATGTTTTGTAACATTAAAAATGTCTTTACTGTAAGTTTTGTTGTATTAATTAGAGTCCTATGTAATCCATTTTATTTTATTTATTTATTCAAATTCGATTTTTTTTTTTTTTCCTGTGTTAATTTTTCTTGAATCTTTTTTCCCCGTTACAATTTTTTTAGGCTGTTTTAATGGTTAAATAAAAAATATTCAACAAAAAGCATGTCTAATTTCTAACTTTTTAACAGCAATTCATTAAAAGTTTAACAAAAAATTCATTTTTAAGGCACAGTGAAATATGTATATATATATATATATATATATACACACACACACACAAACACATGTATGTGTATATATATATATATATATATATAATATTATTATTAGTAGTAGTAGTAGTAGTAGTAGTAGTAGTAGTATTTATTTACATTTTTTTTTTTTTAGTTAGCTTTTTTCCCCCAGCTTTTTTCCATTTTTCTGATAAATAAATTCCGGTAAATTATTTCTCTGGTAAAAATTCCTTTAAAAAATATTTTAATAATTCTGTTATTATTTTTAGTAGTAGTACTGTCTTTACATTAAGTAATATATTTCTGTCACGGTTTTTTAAAATTAAACTGCACTTATTTGCACATATTTTATTTTGATAGACTGCTGTGAAGACCTTTAAGTTTCTGTTTGTATATGAGTTGACGATTAAAAAGTTGCGCGTCTGTGTCATTCATTCACACAGAGACACACACAACATGCAGGACTCACATTTAAATAGTCTTTTTGCAGCTTAATATTCACAGACACTAGTCCATATTGTGTTTTGATATAGGTGTACAGGCCTACTTTTGATTTATTCATACAAAATTTGGCATATTCCGTGACATTCCGCATTATACAGTAAATTCCATTTTGACCGGATTCCGCGATTCCGTGTTTTCCATTTTTCTATCAACAGTGTTTTTTTTTTCAATTAAAATTGTTTAGTTGTAATAAAAATGTATTGACGTAATCAGATAAACCCAGTCATTTTGTTAGATGTAGAACATGAAAGATGCGCTTTGGGCCACTGGTGTGTGACGTAGGCTGTGGATCTCACTGTATACGCTCTCTCTGACCGCACTCTGAACCGACCTATCGTTCAACACACACTCCAAAGAACGCCAGGGAGCGAACGGGAGGCTGATGATAGATGCGGTATCCTCCGTCCTCTCCATCCTCTATTCTGCTGGGGTGCATCTTGCAGGGCCGATTTCTTGGAGGTTAATAATTGAAAGGGTGCTGTGGGTTGTTGGCAGGGTGTAGTTGTGCGTAGGCTGTAACCTTTGTGTGTGTGAGACGCCCTCCCCTCTTTCAAGATCAATGACACATGTGGGTCTGCCCTCCCCTCTGCGTATCCCATGACCAGTCAGGGCAGCCTCGAAAATCTCGGTCTCCTTCTTCGCTCCGTCTCCAAGAAAGGCCAAGTGGCGACCTTTTGCAATGAAAGCATGGCCTTTGCCGTTTCTGGGATTGTTGTTTTTACCTTGCAAACTTTATGACTGTGAACACGACATGAGGGAGAACAAGGTCGCGATGGATGGCAGCTGATACGACTTGGTGGATATTGAGTGTCAACGTTGGGACTCGTTCCCTCGCGGGCTCTGGATCCTGTTTATTTTAGGCCGGACACCCTCTTTCATGTGTCTTGAAAGTCCGTATTGCCTTTGGTGTCACGAGCTGGCTGACTGATTAGAGGCTTCTCTCTGTGAGGAGTTACGACACCAGAATGTCTCAATCCGTGAATCCCTTTGGGACGGTGCTGCGGGGACGTTATAACCTCTAACTCGGCTCAGAGACAAGACAAGTCCCGTCAATAATGCATACGTCCCCTTTCTACTTTCAGTAAGAATGTGAGTCACATGTTGTGGTGTGTGTGTATATAACAGAGAGTTCCTGTCATGTTTAAAGAGGGACCTTCGGGGCCAGAGCACTTAGAATTCAGCCTTGAATCTGAAAAAAGACAAGACAAGAATGAGGAATTAAAACGTTCTGAGACGTTAGTTTTAGAGAATAAGTAGGTAGTTCTTTTGAGCAGAAAATAGCTAAAATAAATAATTAAAAATTAAATAAATTAATTAATACATTTAAATAAAATAAAATAAATTAATAAAAATAAACTAATTAAATAAAATGCTTTAATTATTTATGTATGTATGGATTTATTTATTTATTTATTTTCCTCAGTATATTGATTCCATACTAGTTATCAGCTGGTATTTGATATAATAAAGTTTACTGTAAATATTTGATATTAAACACACAATGCACACACATTTTCCTTTTTTATCATTTAAATAAATAAATAAATGTATTTATTTTCCTTGATATATTGGTTACATACCATTTATCAGCTGGTGTTTGATATATTAAAGTTATTATAAATATTTAATATAAAATTTGCTTATCTCCCCTGTTTATATATTTAGATTATATTGTAACACTCAACATTAATATTTTTGTACAATTCTTTTTGTAATTGTAGTCATTTATAACATTTCTAATTTCTGTTGAAGTTTTTGATCTAATATTTATATTTTATTTATTTACACTTATTTTTGTAAAATTATTTTGACAAAACATTATAGAATTTTGCTTTTATTTTGCTTCAATTTTTAATACTTTCATGCTTTGTCACTCACTTTTTAAATATTACTATTTTTTAATTTATGTTTATTTTTGTTTTAGCTTTAGTCATTTAGAACATTTCTAATTTCTGTTGAAGTTTTTAAACTAATATTTCTATTTTATTTATTTACACTTATTTTTGTGAAATTATTTTGACAAAACATTATGGAATTTTGCTTTTATTTTGTTTTATTTTTTAATACTTTTACATGCTTCGTCACTCGCTTTTAAAATTTTTCTATGCATTTTAGATTTTTTTCATTTTTTGTGTTTTAGCTTTAGTCATTTTAGAACTTTTCTCATTTCTGTTTAGTTTTTGATCTAAAATTTATATTGTATTTATTTACTCTCAATTTCAGTTACCAAAAATGTTTTTACTTAACAATAACAACACGGTTATCAGCTTAGTAGTATTTTAATATTGGGAGAAATCTCCATGAGCGTCCTGTTAAACATCTGCTCCTTTTGTGTTTTGTGCAAAAAAAAAAAGAAAGTCACAGGTTTGGAATGACATGAGAGTGATTAAATGATGGCAGATTGTTCATTTTTGGGTGAACTGTCCCTTTAAGGTGTTTGTGTGAGGGGCAGTTTGGCACTCTGGCCTGAAATGTCTCATGTGGCTGACACTGCTAAGGCCATGTGCCTGAACTCTGTTGCATTTGAGAGGGAAGGATACGTACTTACACACACACACACACACACACACACACACACACACAATAGCCTCATGCTGAAGAGAAAGCAGGGAACGGGTGGGTTGAATGCTTATCACAATCAGACACATGGACAGTGTATATATATGTGTGTGTGTGTTTGTCAGACCTTCGCTGGTGTCAGTGCTGATCCTCTTCTACAGCCCTGTTCTCCTCCAGCCAGCCAGCGCTCAAAAAACAAACATGTTTTGGAAACAGCTCTCTCTGGCTTGCCATTGGCTGCCAGCAAGACTGATCGGGTCTGACTGGTTCCTTAACACTTCAGTATGATCTGATCCTGAGAGACGCCCCTGCTCAGATATGTTTTAATGTGTGTTTGTTAATGTGTGCCTGAGAACCTCAGAAGGCTGCGTCTCCATGTGTTTGCCCAAGCATGAAACAAATGACAGAGCCGTCATAGATATACATATTAGCGTAATGGATTCCACAGCACTACAGGGCCTCCCAAATAATGTATGCAAAAAGCCACACAAGGAAGATATGACACACAACATTACATTTTGTATTCCTTATGTATTTTTACCAAAGAAATGTGGGTTTCCTAGTCAACCAGTTGGGCTTGAGGAACATAACAATCATGTTTTAAAAGCTGAATGCTAATGAGTTTTAGTTTTAGTTGAATCACACAACAGTAATTAAGTTAGAGAAGGTTTGGTCATAAATGTATTGAATCTAGAAGCTTTCTTCTAGGTCATGACCCATATCATTGTTGTTTCCTCATGGGTGACAACTTAATAGTTTTACATTTTGTAAAAATAAATACAAATAATAATAAAATGCCTTTTTGAAATCACTGAATTTTTGAATTATTTATTAGAAGTGAAGTAATGAATTTGACTGATTATAATAATTTTAAAACAACTGGGGAAAGGTCCAAAACAGGACAATTCTGGCAAATTTAACTCTATAATTCTTTTAAAAATTAATGGAAAAATAATTATTTTATTATTTAACTATTATAATTAATTTAATGTGATTTATAGAATGATTGCATAAAAAAATAATTAAGTAAATAGTAAATGTTCTCTTAAAATTAAATTAAATTAAATTAAATTAAATTAAATGTATTATTTAATTTCATAAAAAAGATTTATGAAATGATTCCATTAAAAAAATAAAACAAAACAAAATTCCAGGACCGAAAAGTTCCTTAAAAAATTAAATCAAATTAAATTTATGATATGGTTGCATTAAAAAAAAAAATAAAGTATATATGTTTATGACCAAAAAGTTCTAAAAATAAAATAAAATAAAATAAAATAAAATAAAATAAAATAAAAGGACTGAAAAGTTATATATAAGTTATAAATAATAATAATAAATTTATGAAATGATTGCATTAAAAAAATAAAACAAAATAAAATTCCAGGACCGAAAAGTTCCTTAAAAAATTAAATAAAATTAAATTTATGGAATGGTTGCATTAAAAAAAAATAAATAAATAAGTATATATGTTTATGACCAAAAAGTTCTAAAAATAAAATAAAACAGAATAAATAAAATAAAATTTCAGGACTGAAAAGTTATATATAAGTTACAAATAATAATAATAAATTTATGAAATGATTGCATTAAAAAAATAAAACAAAATAACATTTCAGGACTGAAAAGTTCCTTAAAAAGTTAAATAAAATGTAATGTATGGTATGATTGCATTAAAAAAAATTAAGTGTATACGTTTACGAGACCAAAAAGATCTTATCTCATCTCATAAAATGAAATACCAGGACCAGAAAGTTTCCTTAAAATTAAATAAAATTTAATTTATAAAATAGTTGCATTAAAATAAATAAATTAATTAATTAAATTTAATTTTATCAAATAAATTAAATTAAATTCCAGGTCACTTAATTACCCATATGTTTGTGTATTTTTTTTTATCAGCTCTTTTGAAGGTAATTAAAGACAAACATGTAAAAGCCATTAAAGGTTCTCCAGCTTTTATCATTTAATTTGTCTTCATAGAAGGGTCATAAAGGGAATAAAAAATTACAGCCCTTGTATAAACTCATTCATCATCTTAAAGCCAAAACCAATTAATCGGCCTAGACGGACTCTGATGGAGTCACGGATTACATTATTTTAAAACTTATTGTTGTGCTCCATGTGTGTGTACGTGTTCCTGTTTTGTTCTTTTGTTCTGTCTAGGGCTATAATTTCATTCTTGCTTCTCCAGAAAATGTCAGGCCGTTCTGTAATCAGATTACTCATAGTTTATGGCTTTTGCTGAGGTATTAATATGTTGTATATGTTGTTCACTTATCACTAGCGTCAGTGGCTGGCAGGACTCCAGGCTTTGCTTATGGAGCTCTCAACACCGCTGCTCTACAGAACATCATTTGTGACATGAAACTGTGTTTGCAAACCATTTAACTTTTATAATGGACTTGACTTTATTCATCAGGAATTGACTGGATTGTGAGTTGTGCCTGTGATATGTGATTTGAATGATGGGGTTGATAAAATAATAAAAAAAATAACTAAAAGACTTGAAAAATATAATTTTTTGTACCCCTTTGGAATTACATGCGCCAGTGAATCGTTTTATAAGACCAGGAACGTTAATACTTTTAATTTTTATGTTGACTTAAAGGGATAGTTCACTCAAGTGAAAATTACCACATAATTTACTCACCCTCAAGTCATTCTAGATGCATTTGAAGTGGCATTTAGATGCATTTACATACTGTTTAATGCAGCTCCGAGGGACATGTCATGTTTTAACCTGCAGTTACAAATACATAACTAATGTTTTGATACCTTCGCTGATATTTAAAATGATTTAGAAATGAAAAGATACTTTAAATGTGACATTTTAACCGCCATTAGGTGGCAGCAAGTCACTGTTAAGTGAGTCGTTGCGATTGAACTGAATCATTTAAAGGGTTGATTCACTCAGGAAGGAAACGTCATGTTTCTCAGAGAGGCAAGACAGTGCTGTGGCTTTGTTTGGAATGATTTTTGTTGGCGAAATAGAGCAAAAACAGTAAATATGTTGTCTAAAACGTAAGTTTCTTAATATTAACTTCTTGTTTATTGAATTGTTGTATAAAATCAATATCACATTTGTAATCAAGCTGACTTTTGGAGAAAAAACAGCACTCTTCCTATGATACTGTATGAAATTATATGAATATATGCATTTTCTGCTCCATATCTTGAATTATGTGATCGTTCTAAATGCATTTTAATAGACTGAATCATGCAGTGAAAAACGGCAATCAACCCTTTTCACAAGCCTGTGATGACGCGTTTCAATGGTCATCATCGTCATAAATCCTTTAAAGTTTTTAATATTTGTATTTTTAAAAATATGTATGTATATTTATAACACTATACTTTGTATCATACCACCTTTTCATCAAGTTACAAAAAACTAGTTAACGCTATGCCAGTGTGTTTCTAATGCCGCGTCTATGGGAGGGACGGTAAATTTGACATTGTTCTCTCCTCTGACTACCGATATCAGTCTCTCTCAGTTTTTTTTCCTTTGACTGAAAGTCGTGAAAACACTATCGTGTAGTTTTTCTTTTGCTATTTGAGCAAATGGGAATGCAAAAAATATATCTGTGGTACTCTCCCATTCACTGCTGTTGGATTTTACCCAAATATGACGACTTCCGCTCTGAGAAATCCGGTGTTGTGCCCATTTTCGACCCCCGCCAAATTATTACCCCCTCTCGTTCAAATCGCTACCTGATTGTCTAATCCTTTTTAAGTGATAGTTATTCATGAGTCCCTTGCTTGTCCTGAACAGTTAAACTGCCTGCTGTTCTTCGGTATTTGAACCCTTTCCAACAATGACTGTATGATTTTTGAGATCCACCTTTTCACACTGAGGACAACTGAGGGACTTTTATGCAACTGTTACAGAAGGTTGCTCATGACGTCATAGAAATGAAGCCACTGCGCCGCCATATTGCTATTCCCTAGTACTCGCAAGCATTCTATTGAATGACTAGAAAATTAGACGATTTTAATGAGAAAACATCACCTAACAAGTCAGCGTTTTCATATCTGACGTCTCACTGTACATTCTCACAACGCAAACGTCCTAAGCATGTAAACATTTATTTGTTTAATGTCCGGAATTCCCTCTGCTTATTAAAAAGTTACCTTCATATACATTACAGAAGCGAACATCAGATGAACATGATAAACATCGGACGATCACCATGTTTACAAATGTCAAAATGCTCATTCTGAAATCTGAATAAACATTTATGCTTTGTATACATATAGTTTGCCTTACAGTTAATCACTGTTTATGCTGTTTTGTTATAGTGTTTTTATTCGTACAGACTAAATGCATGTTTCAACAATTATTTCAGCCATTCATGTTGGGACAAATGTTAATAATAAACGTTAATAATACAAAAATGCCAAATATAACATTCTGAATATAGAACTTAATCAAATGATTTAAATAAAATAAAAGAAAAAATGAAAATGAAACTTTATAAATTAAACTATAACTGTCAGCAGATGGCGGTAAGTCACTGATTTTATTACTGAATCATTCATTTAAGAATGAAGCAAGCGACTCTTTACGATTGTGTAGTTGAATCAATGACTCGTTTAAAAACGCACGTTCATTTATAAACTGAACACAGCTGTGACTTTGTTTCAGACTAGTTTCATTGACGAAATTGGGCAAAATCAGGTTATAGTCAGATAATGTTAGGCACTTAATATAATAGAATTTGCGCGATCTTTAAGAGCTTAAAAATGGTTGTTGCTCTATTAGGGACAGAATATACACATCATAACTTGGAGAAATAATGCTGACTACTTACATATAGTACAGATTTAAATACACCGAGCTTTCCAAGATTTGAATTTCAATACAGCATAGAGCAATATAGTAACAGAGGCGTGTGTTGTATTATTTATTGTATATTCAAATCAATTTCAGATACCAATACCAGATATACGTTCATGTTTAATATGTCCTGCATAATTCCTTACAGAAAGAAATATATTTTGTGTTGGATCAGTTACCTGTGTCTGCAAGTGCGCAGCTGATACGCCCACCTGAACGAGTTGAAAAGATCGCTTATCCTGCCCGAAAAGACGATAAACATTGTAGATAACATTTTAAGTAAAAATTAATTTACATATACGCATTATAAAAACTAGTCCTGTGTGACTGATACGCTTAAAATCGGGTGATTTTAGGTCAGCGGTTTCACTGTGAGTCAATGGTGCTCTCTGCCAGTAGGGAATAGTAAGATGGCGGATCGAACACTTCCGGTGACTTCACTGTCTTACGGCAGTTTAGAACGCAATGAGCGATCCAGTCATTATATATACATCAGTGGTTCAGACACACACTGATGCTTCAGAAGGAAATGCAATGCATTAAGAGCCGGGGAGTGAAAACTTTGAATTTGAAGATTAGAGTACATTTATTTTGTCTTCTGGGATACATGTAAGCATCTTCTGTAGCTTCTGAAGGGCAGTACTAAATGAAAAAAAAAGATATTTAGGCAAAATAAGAACACATCTTCATTCTGTTCAAAAGTTTTCACCCCTGGCTCTTAATGCATTGTGTTTCCTTCTGAAGCATCAGTGAGTGTTTGAACCTTCTTTAATAGTTGCATATGAGTCCCTCAGTTGTCCTCAGTGTGAAAAGATGGATCTCAAAATCACACAGTCTTTGTTGGAAAGGGTTCAAATACACAAAAATGCTGAAAAACCAAAGAATTTGTGAGGCCTAAAGGATTTTTCTGAAAAACAACGGGCAATTTAACTGTGCAGGACGAACAAGGGATTCATGAACAACATCACTAAACAACAACAACAAAAAAAAAACAGCTGTGGATCATTCAGATAACAACTCAGTATTAAGAATCAAGTGTATGTAAACTTTTGAACAGGGTCATTTTAATGAATTCAACTACTATTTTCTCTTGTGAACTATATGTAAACATATTTTATGTGAAATATTTTATTCAGGTCAGTACTAAATAAAGAATAACATGCATTTTGTATAATCCCTCTTATTTCAGTAAAATAACATTTAGCAGATTCTTTAAGGTGCATGTAAACTTTTGATCTCAACTGTACACCTAGGATGGCTTGAGGATGAGTAAATCAGGGGGTCATTTTCATTTTTGTGTGAACTATCCATTTAATATTTCTATATGTACTATAAATGGCTTCCTTTATAATTGTCATAGTTTAATAAGGTAAGCCAAGTTGAAGATTACTTTAATATGACTCTGGATGAATTGTTGTGGATCTTTGTAGTCTAAGCAGTCTGGAGAATGTATTTTGTCATTATGTAATCCTGTTTTCCATGATATGTTCGTTTAGTCCCTTAGTTCTTCCCATCATTCCATACAAGTTTGTGCCATGGGGTTATAGAGGTCGACCACACACACACACACACACACACACACACACATACACACACTCTTTTTCCCCGGACTGTGATGTATTTGCAGGAAGAACCAGTCATAATGTATCCTGAAGAGTTGGCCTGTGAGGACTTTGGCTTATTAGCCTTGTCTGTTTATCTCTGGTATTCTCCAGAACCGTCATTTGTGTAAAGATTATACTTGACGGAAAACACAAACTGAACCGGCGAATGACAGATGTTCAGAATTCCAGAAAATGCTACAATGACGCTGAAGAGGAAATGCTTTCATGAACTGCTGCTTTCTGTTTAAGGAACACGCAATGCTATGTTCACTTTGATAACACTTGAATTACAAATAAGCTTCTTTGTTAATTTCGAAGCTGCTTTTAACTTGTTTTGTGGTTAAGAACAGTTGTTTTGTCAGGGTAGAGAATCACTTTAGTCATCGGGGCGCCACATTTATCCGCCACGACTGCAGGATGTGCTCTGCATGTGTGTGTGTTGTCTGCGCTTGGTGTGTGAATCTTGTTTCATCTATGCCTGGCTTGGCTCTGTGGTTAGATTCTGGCATGTTGCTCAGGTCTTGTTCTTTTGAAGTGCCAACAGTGCAGCAAAAACCTGCAAAACATACTTTCGCAAACGCCCCGGCGCACATGCGCACGGGGACAGACAGTGAAATAGCTCATGGTTTATTATTGTACCTCAGAGATTCCAATCAGGAGTGCCAAATGAAATAAAACAAACCTTTAATCAACGTAATTAAAGCATGATAAATTCACCTTGTGACTGTTTTATTAGCGGTGCTGGCGAATGCTCGTGGGAGGCTGCAGGAGTGTATCGATACTGTGTTACTGTAATGGTCTGATAACAGGGCTGTACAAGTTGCTTCTTATCAGGTGCTTGTTCTTAAACAGCCGTCGTCTTAGTTTTAATGCTCTCGAAGTGGAGACAGAGATAGTCAGCCGGTCCTGAAGCATTGAAGTGGCTACTGCGAGCTCCCTACTAAACTTCAAAAAGAGCGTTATTTTTGAGCCTGATGCTAATAATATTGTGGGGGAGTCTCATTATTATTGTGGTATTAATAGTGTTCTATTATTTATTTTATTATTTATTTTTTCTTATATTTATTGTGTTTTTCTTCTATTTATTATATGTATTTTTGTTTGTTTTCATATTAATTATATTTATTATTGTTCTTAGTAGTAGTAGTAGTAGTAATTATTTATTATTTTAAATTTATTTTATTTTTTTATATTTATTTATTTATTTATTATTATTATTAGGAGTAGTAGTAGAAGTAGTAACAGCAGTAGTATTTTACTTAATTATTAATAATTTTATATTCTATTTATTTTATATTATTTAATGTAATTATCATTTTAGTTATTTATTTTACTTTTAAATGTTTATTTATTTATTATTAGTAGTAGTAGTAGCAGTAGTAGTATTTTAATTTATTTTTATTTATAATATTACAAACTGTTATATGTTACTGTCACTGACTAGTAATAATAGTAGTAGCAGAAGTATTTTTTTATTATTTTATTGTTGGTATTATTTCATTGTTTTATTGATATAATTTTATTTAATGCATTGTTATCACTATTATTTTGTTTTTTTGTTATTTTTACTCACTGTTGAAGCTGACTCTGTATTTGTATTATTATTGGAAGTA
>JAHKKF010489242.1:0-17507 GCA_019740295.1 Labeo calbasu | reverse complement strand
ATGTTTTTTTCGTAGTTTGTGTTTTCCCTTATCAGTGCAAAATTATCACAAATTAAAAAGGATTCACGCCAATATTGTCCAAAACCCCACTTTTCTAGGGCATTTTCAAACTTTTGGAGGGCAGTGTATATGTCAAAAAACCAAAAAATATATATTTTATATATTTACTGACTAAAGGTGAATTTATTTGATCAAAAATACAGTAAAACAGTGGTAAAACTTTACTTGATGCCTTTTATGTGCAATGCTTTATAAAGGTATTCATGATGTACATAATGTAAGGTGTTATACAGTATTTTTTCATAAATGTAACCAAAGTACATTATATTTGCAGCTTTGGTACATCTGAAATTGGCTGTTTGTAATGTGTTTTAATGCATTACTTTTCTCCTGTAACAATGACTAGATAGATGAGCATACAGTGCATTGTAAAGTGCATTACAAGGCATAATTAATGCATTAAAAATACTTTTATGATGGATTATATATAAAGACTTTAAGTAAAATGTTACCATATTGTAAAATATCATCAAATATCATCCTGTAATGCAAAGCTGAATTTTCAGCGTCATTACTTTAGTCTTCAGTGTCACAAGGTCCTTCAGAAATCATTCTAATATGCTGATTTGCTACTTAAGAAACATTTGCAATTATTATTAATGTTAAAAATAATGATGTTGTGCTGTTTCTTTTCGGAACTTTTTATAAGAACAGTGTTTTTTTAAATATAGATCTTTGCAACATTATTAATGTATTTACGGCCACTTTTGATCAGTTTAATGCGTCCTTGATGAATAAAAGTGTTACATTATTTAAGAAAAAAAAAACGTACTAACCCCAAACTTTTAAACAAACGAAATGAAGAGCAAAGGATGTGCATTAGTTGTCTGACTGATGTTTTATCAATGCATTTTATTCTTCTTGTGTTTCCACATAGAATTATGGGAAATGTGGTTTTATTGCACATCTGTCACCTCATAAACCTGTTAAATAAACATTTCTGACCAGCTTTATCGCTGATTGATATCTCCCAACTAGTTGCCTGTCTCTTTCTTATACTATTTCTGGGTAGATTCAGTTTTATTTGTAAGTTCTTGTTGGCAGGAAGTCAGTCGACATTTGAACACGAAACTGCTCTCGACTTTTTTGTACGGTGTGGAAACTTGGCCATGTGCTCCATTTAATTTCCTCTCCTTCTCTCACTCCCTCTGTCACTCTCATTGTGTTCTCTGTGTCTCGCCTCAGGTGTTGTTCGTGAATGACGGTGTTGACGTGGAGGATGAGGAGGCTGGTGAGGAAGAGGACAGCTCTCTGCTGAGGGGAGGCTTTGATGAAGAGGAGTCAGCCAGGTCCTTCCAGGAGGCTCTGAAAGAGTGGAGAGAGAGAGGACAGAGACCAGGTAACACACACACATACACATGCATCAGAGTGTGTGTGGATGTGCTACAGTCAAACCGCGGTAATAAAGTGACATGCTGTCAGGTTCGTGTGAGCTGCCACGTACATTCTCTGGCAGGCTGTCAGAACACACAAACAGTCTCTCATAAAGCACACTCATGTGTGGCATTGACTGAAATAACATACGCCGCGAGTGTGACAGGGCCGCTGATTGGTTGCCAGGTAACTACATATATGCATGACAAACATGTGCTCGTTGACGACGCGTGTGTGGTTTGCAGAAATGCCTCCGTGATTTGACAACATATGACTCAATGAGTTTGAGAAACCGTTCTCAGAAACTTGAATGATGATGCCAGGTCACAAGAAATTCAATCTGTTAGGGATATTAGTCAAGAACAGCGGGATATTTGTTTGCTAAATGAGAGCAGACGTGAGGTTTCCATGCACTTGACTTCAAGATCTTCTTTAAGAGAATCACTGTGCTCTGTTGGAAATCAAATACTAGCCTAGTGCATACTGTTAATTCCAAACCTACCATGGTTTAGGAATAGTATATAATGTAGTATTTAATGTCACAACCTCATCACGTTGATCTCACTTGCAGTTAATTAGTGGCAAAAAATAAAGCTCTTAGATGCTAGACTTTATAAAAGCTAAAGTGGATGAGTAACTTAATATCCTACTTTATTTAAATGCAAACGCATTGTTTTATTTTTATTTATAGTATATAGTATTGCTACAACTGCATACACTTATGATCAGAAGCGAAATGTTATTTAAATTAATAAATCAGAGACAAGAAATGTCATGAGCTGGCTTTGATGTAACGTCAGAATTAATCAAATTCGTAGCTATCATGAAATTTGTAATCAAAATCATTTTATTTCATACAGACGGGGAATAAAGTGACTTGAGTGTCTCTGCAGCATGTCAATAGGAGCAATTTATTTTGATGCATCATGACGCACATGTCATATTCAGTGTAGACAGGGTGCTAAGTGAAACTTGATTGTTTATATATTTATTTATTTATTCATTTGTTATTCCCTGCCCCAATTGTTTATGAAAAAAACATTGAAACAAATAATTGCATTTAAGCAAAAACGGTCTGTTTCATATTTTTTCCCCTTTTCATTTGAAATAATAATTTGCTTTTACATGCATTATACATTTATAAATAAAGATTTATGTGTGCAAGTGTATGTGTGTATTAGAGTATAAGAGTATATTTATTTTATTTAAATACCACTTTGTTTAAAATTTTAATCTATTCATTTGTTTGCACAAAAAATGCACCACAATGCAACATTTAGCTACCCTAGTGAAAAATAAATATACTAAAATGAATTTAAAATACCTTTATTTCAAGTATGCTACAAATACATTTACATATTATGTACTTAATAAAAATACTCTGCAGTTGTACTTTTTGTATGCTAAATTGGTATAAGTCTGCTAAATTGGAGCAACTACTGTAATTTTGTACTTAATGAACTTTGATTGTGCGGAAGTAATGCTGAAGTCCAACTAAAGATATACTTAAGTATATCTGATTGTGCTAAAGTGTGACTATTGCATGCATACTTTCAGTACACTTTAAATATTTTGCATTTAAAGACCAATATTATTTAAAAATCATACAATCCTCATCATTAGTGACATTAAAACATATTTTAGGCTTAATATTAGGAAATGTGCATTGTGCACAAGTAGTATTACAAATAAAGTTTAATTACAATGTTTCAATCAGTACAATCAGTAAGTCTTAAGTGATATGTCAGTAAATATGTTAGTAGACTTAAACTATATCTAGTATAAAATAAATGCATTTTAAATATATTACTTTTATATACATTACTTACAATATCAGAAAAAACTCTTCCGTTTTATATTTTTACATTAACAATGTAATCAATATTCTATTTATTAAAGCCAAGTATGAATCTTATCAAGTTAGTGTTTTTAAGCATTGTACATTTATTCCAAAATAATAACTCAAGGCAGTAACATTTAAACAATATATGTGACCACAAAACCAGCCATAAGGGTTTTCTTCTTTTTTTAATTGAATAAATAAGCTTTCCATTGACGTATGGTTTGTTGGGATAGGACAACATTTTGCCGAGATACAACTATTTGAAAATATGGAATCTGAGGGTACAATAAAATCAAAATTTTGAGAAATCGCCTTTAAAGCTGTCCAAATTAAGTTCTTAGCAATGCATATGACTAATCAAAAATTAAGTTTTGATATATTTACAGTAGAAATTTACAAAATATCCTCATGGAACATGATCTTTACTTAATATCCTAATGATTTTTGGATTTTTTTCATATCATCAGTCATTAGAGCTCTGTAAATATTGGTCACAGACATGGAGATTTACCTTAAATTTCACTAAGCTGATTACTCACTAAAAACTCCCACAGATCATGTTTTCATGCCATATTAAGTCTTATTTTGACGTAACAAAGTGGTTATATCTAAGTGTCAGAGTTGTTACTTTTTTAAAAATTAGTCTTCCCATTGACATCATATTATATTATATTACATTGTATTATATTATATTACTTTATGTTATATTATATTATAGTTCATATGGCACTTCATGCATTCATTCACATTCTGGATATATACTGTAGCTATAGGAAGATAGTATGCTGACCTGTTATTCCAAACAAATTTTGGGAGTTTAAAGCAAAATAGGACAGATGTTCTTACACTTGATGAAACGGAATGGTCAGATCACCTTGCAGCAAACTAAAGTTAGTCCTTATCATGTGTCAGACTCCTTGTGTTTGTTCTTCTCTCTCCCTCCCTTCTCTTTCTGTACTTGGCTAGCAGGAGTCTCGCCCGCTGCAGTGCTGCTTGGCTTGTGCTCACTGTGATAATGACTGCTGTGTTAAGGGGGTTTCAAATGCACTGAAGTCTAACCGCCCTTTATATTCTCACAATACAGCAAAATAACTCTCAAAACAAAGACGAAATTATGTCTATAGTACTGCTTGAATTTTGCAGCAGACAGCTTATTTCTTTCATTTAGTCTCATGAGTATGAGTTTAATATAAATTCTTTAGTGGTTTGCTTGAAGCTAATAAGAAATGGGGTTATAAATGTTTGATCAACTGCTGCATACACCTTAAGGTAAATATGGTTATTTGCCCATTCTGTACACACACCGTTTGGACTTAAGACCTGATTGGTGTCGTTTTCTCTCTAGTGTCTGTGATGGAAACACAAACCGAGAAAGGATCCCAGCAGATAATTCATGTGGAGTTCAAGGAGGACACTTTGAGCTACATGGAGAAACTCCTCCTGAAAAAGCACCGCAGGTTAGCGCTTGACACCTCACACTTTATAACCGCTCAGACACACATTGAATAAGAGCATTACAAGCTTCATTTACCTTTCCCAGGCCCCAATTAAGGTCCATTTAAGATCAATTAATGACTTATGGTTGCTAATTAAACAGCCTCACCTTTAAGATGTGCCACCGCAGAGTCACTTGAATTTATTGAGCTAATCAGCCCCGAAGCAGTTTCGTGGTTTTGCTTTAACTTTGTGAAATTTTGCTTGAACAAACACACCGGCACATGTAAAAATTCTCGATAATTTACTCACCCCCATGTCATCAAAGATGTTCATGTCTTTTTTGTTCAGTTGAAAAACAATTAAGGTTTTTGAGGAAAACATTCCAGGAAATTTCTCCATATAATGGACCTCAGTGGGGACCAACGGGTTGAACGTCCAAATTGCAGTTTCAATGCAGCTTCAAAGGTCTCTACACGATCACAGTCGAGAAATAAGGGTCATATCTAGCGAAAAGATTGGTTAAAAATAGAAATGTATATACTTTTTAATCACAGAAGTAAAAACTCATTGATTTGTAATGATAACTTATAAATCTTTAAAGACAGACCTGTTGTGAGCTCTGAGGTTGTTAATCGATGTTAAAATAATCGTGTTCAATGGTGGAATTTGTGGTAAAAAACTACATTACCCATGATGCTTTACAGAAAATTCCACCCATCAACACTGTTTAGCTCCGCCCACTCCTATGAAGCACTGCAAATTATGCGATTGAGTCGGTCTGCTTACACTCTCAAAATACTTAAATATTTGTACACAGCTGAAATCAAGTTTACATACACCTTGCAGAATCTGCAAAATGTTAATTATTTTACCAAAACAAGAGGGATCATACAAAATGCATGTTATTTTTTATTTACTACTGACCTGAATAAGATATTTCACATAAAAAAACATTTACATATAGTCCACAAGAGAAAATAATAGTTGAATTTATAAAAATGGTCCTGTTCAAAAGTTTACATGCGCTTGATTCTTAATACTGTGTTGTTACCTGAGTGATCCACAGCTGTGTTTTTTTGTTTAGTGATAGTTGTTCATGAGTCCCTTGTTTGTCCTGAACAGTTAAACTGCCCACTGTTCTTCAGAAAAATCCTTCAGGTCCCACAAATTCTTTGTTTTTTTCAGCATTTTTGTGTATTTGAACCCTTTCCAGCAATGGCTTTATGATTTTGAGATAAATTTTTCACACTGAGGACAACTGAGGAACTCATATGCAACTATTACAGAAGGTTCAAATGCTCACTGGTACTCCAGAAGGAAACATGATGCATTAAGAGCCAAGGGGTGAAAACATTTGGAATTTGAAAATCAGGGTAAATTTACCTTATTTTGTCTTCTGGGAAACATGTAAGTATCTTCTGTAGCTTCTGAAGGGCAGTACTAAATGAAAGAAATATGATGTTTAGGCAAAATAAGAGAAATGTACATATCCTCATTCCGTTCAAAAGTTTACACCTCTGGCTCTTAATGGATTGTGTTTCCTTCTGGAGCATCAGAGAGCGTTTGAACCTGTGATAGTTGCATATGAGATTCTGCAAGGTGTATGTAAACTTTTGACTTTAACTGTATATGTAAATTTTGCAGTAAACTTAAGTTTCTTTACATGTAATCAACAATGTTATATAAATAGTTTTATATTTTACCATTGTTTTTAATTCTATTATGTTTCATAGGAGTAGTTTTTCCCCCTCACTAAAGCTGTTTAGTACAGAGTCTTGTAACTTTTTTGTACAATTTTCTTTTTTTTTATGTGGTGATTCACCTCATAGCTGGTTGTTTTGGTTCATGGCTTATAATGCTTTAATAAAGACATTTTTGAAATGCCTATGGGAAAAATTAATGAAAAAAGTATTTACGGAACCGATGGCACAGAAAAAGTGGGTGGACACTGATTCGCTCTTTTAGAGAATGCAATCCCAGATTGCACTGCGATAAGCTCAATAAAAAAAATTACCCAGAATTCATGAAATGAGAGAAACGTAATTGAAGCATAATTGAAGCATAATTGAAACATTTAAATTAAGCGGAAATAAATAAAATACAAATATTAGATGGAAAACTTTAATAATGTGAAATCGTGAAATGAATGAAAGTACTAAAATGACTAAAACTGAAATAAAAACATTTTTTAAAATAAACCTAAAAAATAAAAACTAATAAAAATGTTAAAAGGACATTAAAAATAGCTAAAATTAAAATGAAAACTGTAAATATAAAAATAAAAGCTACTTTAAAGTGTTAATAAAGACTGTAATAGTAATTCTAGATCAGTCATTAAGAAGGTTCCGTTTTAGTTAGGGTGCTGCCTTTGAAGACAGCTACCTATGTAGGCAGCACACTAAGTTTTGAAACAGAGCCATTGAAACGTTTGTTTTGCCACCCAAAAGATTGCGATGCTCGCCTACGAAACGAAAAAGCCTGACAAAAGCGAGCAAAACACACAAACACAGAATCTGTAAACCCTCCTAAGCGCTTTGAACCGCGTCTCGGGCTTCTTGAGCGTTATGGTATCTGTGGCAGCGATGGTATTTAGGTCGGCTATTCAAGAAGGTCTCTAATTGTGAATCCGTCAAATTGCCTTCTTTTGAGGCCGGGTGTGTGAAGAATCACGGAACAGGAAGCTGGATTTTTCCAGCGTGTGTGTGTGTGTGTTTGGGTTCTGTGGGAGGAGGGCAGACGCGTGGCCCAGGGCTGCAGCTCGCACTCTGGAGGAATGGAGTGTGTGATAGGGGTGTCTAATCCCTTCGTACGCTCACAAACACACATACACAATAAGGAAAGCAGGTTGTCCTGCTGAGGCAGCAAGAGTTGGCTTCGGGAAGGGAGACGAGAGCAACGAAAAGAGAGAGAGACTTGTGTTTGGGAAAGACAGAGGTTTGATGGCTTTTCTGCTAATGCGTTTGTATGGTAAATCACCTGGAAAAGGAAGGTAAAGGTTTAAAGGACTAAACCTGTGGGTCAGGGGAATCTGGCTGAGCTGAGATTTACTCTCGAACAGGAAGTCTGGGTCATCAACTTCCTTCAGCCGCTTTGATTTGTTGTTGGATTGAAGTTATGTTGCGTTCCTTGTATACACTGAATAGAGAATACAGTCTTTGTATGCTCTTTTGAAACAGCATTTACATTTAACTTTCATAAAGTAACATACACTACCAGTCTAAAGGTTTTGAACAGTAAGATTTTTAATGTTTTTTTTTTTTTTTTTTAATTTTAATGTTTTTTTTTAACTGTTTTCTATTTAAGTATATTTTAAAATGTAATTTATTCCTGTGATCAAAGCGTAATTTTTAGCATCATTACTCCAGTCACATGATCCTTTAGAAATCATTCTGATATGCGGATTTGCTGTTCAAGAAACATGTATTATTATTATTATTATTATTATTATTATTATCAGTATTTAAAACAGTTAAGTACATTTTTTTCAGGATTCTTTGATGAATAGAAAGATCCAAAGATCTGCATTTATCTGAAATAAATGAGTCGGTAGAGAAATAGAAATTAATACTTTTATTTAGAAAAGATGCTTTAAATTGATCAAAAGTGATGATAAAGACATTCATAATGTTACAAAAGATTTCTATTTCATATAAATGCTGTTCTTCTGAAATTTCTATTCTTGAAAGAAACTTGAAAAAAATCTACTCAGCTGTTTTCAACATAATAATAATAATAATAATAATAATAAGTGTTTTTTGAGCAACAAATCAGAGTGTTAGAATGATTTGACTGGAGTAATGATGCTAAAAATTCAGTTTTGAAATCACAGGGATAAATTACATTTTAAAATGTTTAAAAATTAAAAAAAAAATGTTCTTTTAAATTGCAATAATTTTGAATTGCACAATATTACTAATATTATTAGCCTTGTTGAACAAAAAAGTTTCTCAAAAATATTACTTTTATTATTATTTTCATGATTATTATTACAATAATTATTAGTATGTGCTATAAATATTAAAGTAATAATATATAAACAAATTATGGCAAACAGGTTTTTCTTGCTTTCAGCATAAACCTCAAAATCTTTTAGAGCTAACATCTCATTTTGCTTCTTAAAGTAAATTTGTTTTGTTTTAAGGATGCTTAGATAATTATACTAGAAAACATGAAAAATATTAAGAATGATTACATATTTGTCACTTTTATAAATCATGGTTTCACTCAGCTGTTCTTAGCATCAGTATATTGCTAAGAAACCTAATTGTATTTGGAGAACTTGGAGAACTAATTTTATAGACCTTCATTAACATTGACTAGTTGACAGCCCACCAACTAGCTGTTTTTGAAAAATGTGTAGTTGCACACATCCCTAAAATAATGTAGGATTTGATTTTATACATCAGGAATCGATTAGAAAAAAAAAAAGTGAAACATGTCAGGCAATTACATTATTGGTTAATGTTACTTTTTTCCTACTGGGGAAATATTTTTCAGAGGAGGATAAAGCTATTACTAAAGTGCTGTGCTGTGCTGAAATGTTGTTTATTTATAGTTGCACCGTTGAGGAAGGGAACCTGATTAATTATCCTCAAATTTCTGAGTGTGATTTACTGGGAACAGCGTTTTTTTTCTCCCTCAGAGGACAAATTGAAGAATTTCAGCCCCGGTCTGTCGTCCAAAGCCAACCAGAGCCACCCACACCTCCACTCGCAGAGATGGATGAACTGAGCCGAAAACTGACAGGTGAGACCTGTTTCATCAGACACATGTGCAATTAAACTTAGACATTCATATAACACAATTTAGGACTGACCTGAATAAGATATTTCACATAAAGGACGTTTACATATAGTCCACAAGAGAAAATAATAGTTGAATTTATAAAAATTACCTTGTTCAAAAGTTTATTATTCAAAAGTGTCGTTACCTGAATGATCCACAGCTGTGTTTTTTTGTTTAGTGATGGTTGTTCATGAGTCCCTTGTTTGTCCTGAACAGTTAAACTGCCTGCTGTTCTTCAGAAAAATCCTTCAGGTCCCACAAATTATGTGGTTTTTCAGCATTTTTGTGTATTTGAACCCTTTACAACAATGATTTTGAGGTCCATCTTTTCACACTGAGGACAACTGAGAGACTCATATGCAACTATTACAGAAGGTTCAAATGCTCACTGATGCTTCAGAAGGAAAAACGATGCATTAAGAGTTGGGGGGTGAAAACTTTTGAACAGAATGAAGATGTGTACATTTTTCTTATTTTCCCTAAATATCATATTTTTTCATTTAGTACTGCCCTTCAGAAGCTAGAGAAGATACTTACGTGTTACCCAGAAGACAAAATAAGTTCATTTTACCCTGATCTTCAAATTCCAAAAGTTTTCACCCCTTGGCTCTTAATGCATTGTTTTTCCTTCTGGAGCATCAGTGAGTGTTTGAACCTTCTGTAATAGTTGCATATGAGTCTCTCAGTTGTCCTCAGTGCGAAAAGATGGATCTCAAAATCATTTTTGGAAAGGGTTCAAATACACAAAAATGCTGAAAAACCAAAGAATTAGTGGTACCTGAAGGATTTTGCTGAAGAACAGCAGGCAGTTTAACTGTCCAGGACAAACAAGGGACTCACGAACAACTATCACACAAAAAAAGACAGCTGTGTATTAAGAATTAAGTGTATGTAAACTTTTGAACAGGATCATATTTATAAATTCAACTATTATTTTCTCTTGTGGACTATTTGTAAACATCTTTTATGTGAAATATCTTATTCAGATCAGTACTAAATAAAAAACTAACAATCCCTCTTATTTTGGTAAAATAATTAACATTTTGCAGATTCTGCAAGGTGTATGTAAACTTTTGGCTTCAACTGTACTGTATGTATTTAAAAAATGGTTGCAAAATAACTATTATACATACTTTTGCCACTGGAAACTTGTCATGGCACCTGGTTTAGACAAAGGATGACAAGGAATAGTGGGTGATCGGTCATGTACATGCAGCGATTCAACAGACCCGTACAAGTGCACTCTCTCCAAAAAGTTGGAGAAATGAGCTGTAAGAGTCACTGCAGAGGGCAGCTTTCCTCTCACAGCCGGCAGCTCGGATCCATCACTGCGTCCCTGAAGGGTAATCACAGAGCTCTTATTACACTGGAGGGAGGGCGATCGTCTGACAGAGCACTCCGACAGCTGATTGAGAGAAGTTTCTAGGTGCTGCTGGGAGGCCAGTTGATCACAGCTGTCAAAAAACTGACCACCTTCAGCTTTTCCCAAACAGCCCCATGATGAGCGCCGTCTCTCTTCGTCGGCACCAGCCCGAACCTGACGCGTCTTTTCTAAAGCCCATCTCCACGATGCTCACGCCCCAAAACACTTTTTTAGTCACTTTTTCAAATGCAAAGGAGTCTTTTTGATGGTTCGTCTGATTTGGATTCTGCTAGTTGGTCATTACCTGTTCACTCTGTAGACAGCTTGTCTTGATTCATCCTGCATTTAAAAACATGAAACGACATTCGCAAAGCATTTTACTTTTGTAATGTGACATTTTTCTGCAACACTAAAAAAAATATGATCAGTAAGTTATGGGTAATTATGTTTTTGACATTTCTTTATTTTTCTTTATTTCATTATATAAAATTCAACTTGATATTTTAGTCGGTTTAATATACACTACCAGTCAAAGGTTTTTGAACAGTAAGATTTTGTAATGTTTTTTGAAGTCTCTCACCAAGCCTGCATTTATTTGATCCAAAGTACAGCAAAATCAGTAAAATTTTGAAATATTTGTACTATATAAAGTAAATGTTGTCTATTTAAATGTATTTTAAAATTTAATTTATTTCTGTGAATTCAAAACTGAATTTTTAGCGTCATTACTCCAGTCACATGATCCTACAAAAATCATTCTAATATTCAGATTTGCTGCTCAAAAAAGGTTTATTGTTATTATTATTATAACAGCTGAGTAGAATTTTTTCAGGTTTCTCTGATGAATAGAAAGTTTAGAAGAACAGCATTTATCTGAAATAGAAATTATTTGTAACATTATAAATGTGTTTATTATCACTTTTGATCAATTTAAAGCATCCTTGCTAAATAAAAGTAAGTTAATTTTTATAATTTCGTCCCCCCAATAAACAAAAAAAAAGCAAAAAACTGACTCCAAGCTTTTGAATGGTATAATGTATAATGTTACAAAAGTGTTTTATTTCAGATAAATGCTGATCTTTGGATCTTTCTATTCATCAAAGAATCCTGAAAAAAGTACTCAAAAAAGCATTTTATAATGATTTCTGAAGGATAATGTGACACTGAAGTCTGGAATAATGATGCTGAAAATTTTGTTTTGATCACAGGAATAAATTACATTTTAAAATAGATTCAAATAGAAAATAGTTATTTTGAATGGTAATAATATTTAAAAATTTTACTGTTTCAAATTATAGATTATACTTTAATCAGCTGAACTTAACTTTTTAAGTTGAAGTAGGTGGAATTTTTTATGGTAAACAGAACATGTGGAAAAAATTTAATCATTAAATCATTAAATCATTGTTATTTTTCCCCACAGCTTTGTTTACATCATCAGAAAAAAAACACTTTTTTTCAAAGGTGGAAAATTTGTTATACTCCACCATTCAAAAATATAGGATTCTTTAATGAGTAGAAAGTTCAAAAGATGTTTGAAAAAAATATTTAAAAAATGCATTCCATTTATTTTAAAAATTGTAACATTGTCTTTACAGTTGTTAAAAAATTCAAATTTTTAAACAGTAGTGTATTTTGAAATATTATGAAAACATTTTTTTTTCTTTAAGTAATATGCATGAATGAAGTGTTAATGGATGGGGTATTTATTCAGAAAATAAATAGGTAAAAAGAAAAAAAATTCACAGGGCATGGACTGAAATAAATCTGAATATCTGTCACTCTGTATTATGAATAAATGCGTTCATACTGATCACTGAGCTGATTTAATTTCAATGTTTAACTCTAAACATAAATCTCTTATACTGCATCTCTGATTTGCAGCAGAGCGGATGGAGTTGCATAAATACTTTACCTCTCTCTTCACGACCGCTCCCGCTGAGGATGCTGGGAAAGCGGACAGCCCTGCAGATTCCTATTTAAGCATCACAGAGTTAGATGAGGTAATTCTGAACCCCGCCACCCTAGTTTCTCTAATGGACTGCTGGCCGATAGCCAGCGAATGACTCCTCAATGATGTTTCATTACACTTATCATTCTGTCTTTTACATTTCTTCTGTCACTGTTTGTCACTGACACTTTAATTTCTCTAGGTGATGGTTGGAGACGCTACAATGTACAGATCCTTTGGAGTCGAGAAGGGAAATGAGAGCGAAATGTAAGAAACACAAGATCAAGACAAAAAACGAGACTTTTTGAAAGGAAGCGACAGAAAAGTTCACAGTGTCGTAATTGAAGTATCTGTGTGTTTTATCATGTTGACATTTTCATTTATATCAGCCACAACTATACTTAAAATAAGACTGTGGGAGTAAGTTGTTAGATGTTAAGTCTGTTTTTCTTCCTTAAGGTTTCTAGCTGTTGGAAATGAAGATTTATCTGAAGGAGGAGAGTTTGGATATTCACTTTCGCCTTCCACACCGTCCTTCTCCGAGATGACCAAAGAAGCCTTCGGCGAATGTAATTCTGACATAAAGATCAACTCATCTCCTGAGACTTGGCCGCCGTCTCAAGATGCTGAACAATCTTCATCGTCATCAAGATCAAAAAGCCTTTCTGCACGTCAGACGAGGCTTCAGAGATCACAGCACCTGTCGACTACCTCAGAATCACTTTTGTCAAATTCACGAACAGCAGACCAGAAAGTGGACTCTCCAAAACCAAGCCCACGGATGAGATCTTCTGTAGCACAACAGGACAAATCCTCAGAGCTTCTGCCAACGTCATCACTTCCAAAAACCAAATTAAATCAAACTCTCCCAGGCTTTGAAGACCATATTTCGACTGTCAGCCCTTCTCCTCATAGAAAGCCATCTGTTAGGTCCTCTCAATGTCATTCTCATGCCTTTCCCATCTCTAAAGCAAGTCCAAAACCTCCAGATTCTCTGTCCCCAAGGTGTAGATCAGTTTCTTCTCCAGTCAACAGAATCCAATCTAGACCTGCTCATCCAACACCTGTTTCTGAACTGAAATTAGCTCAGCTGTCTCCAGTACGTGCCATCGCTTCCCCAGTTTCGTCATTACAGCCGTCACCTAGAGAATTATCACGGTCTGGATTAGTCTCCGATAGACGTACACCTATCTATGACTCCAGCAGGTCCTCTACGCCAAAAATCGAATTGTTTCATACTGAGGTTCACCATTCACCTCCACCCTCTAAATGGTTAAAAAGCTCACGGAGATCACCCAAAACTACAATCCTCTCCCTACAGCTGAGCATGTCAGGTTGGTGTGACTTTAAATTGAGGAAAGTTGTTTCATATGTAATTAATAGCAGTTTAAATAATTTTAAAACCAGTATACCACTTGAAGCTGTGCATTACAGTGATTTTACCATGCTTAAGAGATTTTTTAGGCAAAATGTAAAGCCTTTAATAGGGGCGGGCGATATAGCACTAGACACTATTAACTGGTAGAAATTCGTCACCGGTATAGATTTTGGACTACTCTATCGCGACTACATGCTCACGTGACGTTACTTGGCCACAAAAGCATATTGTTTGGATGTGTTTTTAAGCATTGCGGTTTAAAAACAAGTGATTTTAAGCTGTTAAAGCGTAATTAGGGTTAGGCTTGCACATGTGAATTTCTGTCAGAAATTAGGTTTTTTTGCTGCTTTATAGGCCTAGAATGGTTAAATGCATACACTTGTATGTGTCAAAATGTCTGTCAAAAATGTCTATTTTTTTTTTTATTTAGACACCGGTGGCTTTTTGATATCATAAAGACCTTATTTAAAGCAAAAATAACTATTGTGATATATACACTGCTGTTCAAAAGTTTGGGATCACTATTAATGTTTTTTAAAGAAGTCTTTCCTGCTCATCAAGGCTGTGTTTATTTGATTAAAATACAGAAAAAGCAGTAATATTGTAAAATATTATTGCAATTTAAATCAGTGGTTTTCTCTTTTAATATACATTAAAATAGAATTTATTCTTGTGATGCAATGCTTAATTTTTTTTTGCAACCTCTGATACTTTTTTTCTGGATTCTTTGATGAATAATACTTTAAAAAGAACAACATTTATTTAAAATAGAAATCTTTTGCAATAATAAACACTACTGTTGAAGTTTGGGGTCAGTAAATGTTTTATTTCTTTCTTTGTTTGAAAGAAACTAACACTTTTATTCACCAAGGATGTGTTAAATTGGTAAAAAGTGATAAAAATGTCTTTTTTGAATTAGTTTTTAACTTTTTATTCATCAAAGAAGTCTGAAAAAAGTGAAAAAAAATGTAAGTGGCACAACTGTTTCCAACATTGATAATAAATCAGCAAATTAGAATGATTTCTGAAGGATCATGTGACACTGAACACTGGAGTGATGGTTAATGAAAACAGAAAACTGTTATCCCTTGGTGTCCAGCACATATGCATCAGAGAGTACAGATGATGAGAAAACACCAGTGTAGACATCAGCCTTCATTCACACAGCGGTTGTTTCTGCAGTATTTGCTGACTAGCGGAGTGATGGGAACTTCAAGCTGTGTAGGATAAGCATTATTAATGCAGGAGGCAGCAGAAGAGAAACACACAAGCTCTGCTAGACCATGTCCAGGCGGCTCACTGCGAGCGTTAGATAAGG
Organism: Labeo calbasu; assembly: GCA_019740295.1. NCBI lineage: Eukaryota > Metazoa > Chordata > Actinopteri > Cypriniformes > Cyprinidae > Labeo > Labeo calbasu. Next base: position 1,998 of record JAHKKF010489242.1, on the reverse strand, counting down.
ACGCATGTTTGCATCCTCGCTGCTGGCCTCCTGCCGGAACGTTTCGATGTTTTCTCTCCTCCTGTTCTCATGGTTTCTCCTCTCTCGCTATTTGTCATTGCTCAGATTCAGAAGAAGAAACGACAGGTGAAGATGCTTGCCTGGTGCCTAGTGAGGAAGACTCATCTGATGAAGAACTGAGACGAATAACAGATGCAGGAGAAGAAAAGAATGGCTTTGCTTCTCCGTGTCCTACAACGACCCCTCCGGCAGACCCCCATTTCACTTTCACAAAGTCAGAACATGACAACACAGAATCTGACCTGTTTACAGGATCTTCTAAGGTGATCAGAGACCTGTAGAGTCCTCAACATCTGTTACTTGTAACAGGTTACCCATAACCCGCTATTTAGACCAGTTAATACACAAGTTTTTTTTGTTGTTTTTATTTTACATTTTTTAGGCTGTTATATAAGTCTCTCATACTCACCAAGTCTGCATTAATTTAAACAGAAAAAACTGAAATATTATTATATAAATTCTGATTTGCTTGTCAAAAATATTTCTAATTATTGTCAATTTTGAAATATCCAGGATTCAAATTTCACATTTCAAATTTCAATATTCAGAATTCAAATTTCAAATTTCAAATTTTAAAGTTAAAAAATGCGTTTGGTTAAAAAAAAGTCTTCTGTAACATTATAAATGTCTTTACAGTTGCTTTTGATCAATTTAATGCATCCTTTCTTAATAAAAGTATTAGTTTCTTAAAAAAAAAATCTTTCTGTTCCCAAACGTTTGTTAGTGTATGCATTTTATAAAGATGGAGATGCAGCCACAATGATGTCGTGAAAAATATGAGCTTTTAGACTCTTCTGCTGGAAATATTGTATAAAAAAGAGAGTATGAGAGCTATAAAATGAATTCTGTAGTTCACATTAAACGGCCTTGCTGGAAACTCTCATATACTAAAGACTTGATCAATTAGATATTACTCCTAAGTAATTTAATTGCAGATTTCATGCTGTGTTAGAGGTAATAGCTGGAAAAGGCAAGGACTACTCTCACATGCACTCAGCTGATGAGGGGCAAGAGGAAACAGAGTCGTCAAGTCGGCTGCAAATGGACTATCAGAGTTTAATGGCGTAACAAAGAGAGAAAAGAAAATGAATTATATTAAACACCTGAAATTAAATGTCTGATCAGAAAGCGGCCTTATCTCTACTCTTTTGTCTGGCGATCGGAAAATTTGTGTCCTTAATTACCACCCGCCGATTCTTTTTCCCCTACCTCATTTTCCATTTAAAGGACACCGGCTGGGACTCCATCAAAACATAATTGTTTCTCATTTCCTTTCAGTTTAAAAATATGATTTTTTTCTTTTAAAACGATTTCTGTCTGTCTATGTGCTCTGTCTGAAAATGACAAATTAAATTTGGCCACATTTAACCTGCATAAAAACTTAAGTGTGCTTACATGCCCAGAAGTCAGCAAAAGAAAACCATAAACAGGTAGAGTACACTAGCTTTTGCTTTTAAAAGAAATTAATACTAAAACTGATCAAAAGTGACTGTAAAAACTTTTACATTGTTACAAAATTTCAAATAAATGCTTTTTATTATAGAATCCTGAAAAAGCGTATCCTGCATATTAAGCAGCACAGCTGTTTTCAACATTTATAATAATAAAATGAAATGTTTTTGTGCACACAAATAACATACAGCATATTAGAATGATTTCTGAAGGATCATGTGACAGTGACGACTGGAGTAATGATGCTGAAAATTAAGCTTTGCATCAAAGAAATAAATTACATTTTAAAATATACTCAAATAGAAAGCAGTTGTTTTAAAGTATAATAATATTTCACAATATTACTGATTTTACTATATTTTATATAAAATAAATGCAGCCTTGGTAAGAGTGTTACTATATTAAAATAGAATTTCATTGCAGAACCATATGATATGGATATAAGTAGATATATATAAAATAATTAATTTGGTACTTAATAAATAA
>JAHKKF010489241.1:0-10176 GCA_019740295.1 Labeo calbasu | reverse complement strand
TTTTTTTTTTCCAGGATTCTTTCATGAATAACAAGTTTAAAAAAGAATAACAAGTTTATTCAAAATATAAATATTTTATAACAATGTAAATTATTTATTATTAACTTTTTAATAAACTTTTAATTATTAACTTAATATATCCTTGGTGAATAAAAGTATTAATTTCTTAAAAAAAAAAAAAGAAAGAAAGAAACAATAAAAATGTACTGACCCCAAACCTTTGAACGGTAGTGTATATATATACATATATATAATTCACAAATGCGTAGCATTTTAATATTATGTAAATTTAATCTAAATATTGTTTCAAATAAATATGTTATTTATTTATTTATTATAATTTTTTCGTACGAAGAACGTACGAATCAACGTCTTCATCGTCATCCCGACGTTTAAGCATAGACTTTTATTTTGAAGTAAGATCTCTGTGGGCGCCATCTTCACCTCCGCCAGCTCTCAGCATACGTCACCCTAGTTGACGTGGAGGAAAAGAGCGTGAATGACTGTATGATCATCTCGTTTACTGCTCTCAAACATTCCGCAAAATGATCAAGAAATTTGACAAGAAGGACGAGGAGTCTGGTAAGATTAATATTAAATACATGCTGACACATTATAGAGTCAGTGTTCTATAGATAACAGCTGATTTCAGCGGCCGAAATGATGTCGGTTGTTTTGCTAAGGAAGAGCGTCTGCAGGCCACAGAAAAACATCTGTAAATGGAAATACAACTTATTTAACACTAAATATTAATGTGCATGTTAGAGTTTTATACTTACTTCTGTCTTTGAGTGGCAGATAAACTGTGTGATTTTTCAGTCTCTTGTAATATGTGTTTATTTAATCTTTAACTCGGAAGCTAATGTGCTAGCAATTCCCTTAATTTTGATTTACAGTACAAATGTCAACGGTGAAGATCCTATATATGCTTCGTGGATTTTCTCCATAAGCTTTGTATTTTATACTTTTAAAAATATCTGACTGGAGTTGATTTAAATTAATAAATGGTTGCAAAGGGCCACATAGATGCTAACGTTAGTCTCTCCTGTCATAACTTCTATAATGCACTTAATCTATAATCCTCCGACAGCTCAGATTCAGAAGATCTAAGTCTTTGGTTTTAGTTTACTTTGTATAAAGGATTTACATTTCATATGTGTGACTAATATTTCTGCTTTGAAGTGAACTCAGACGAAGAGTCACATATAGATGCTTTTTTTCTGAGCACGTTTCTAGAAGAAATGGCATCTTATGTTTTATAATTGAATAACTTACAAGTTATTATATTAACCCAGTATTGTATTTAAATGTAGACACATAGATTTCGATAATTGACAGTTCTGTTTTGATGTATTTAGGAAGTGGCTCAAACCCCTTTCAGCATCTGGAGAAGAGTGCTGTACTACAGGAGGTGAGTTTAATGCATTTGAAAATTAAAATCAGATGAATGTTTCTTTAGTACTATGTTTTACATTGCATGTTTGTTTCAAAGGCTCGCATTTTCAACGAGACACCCATCAATCCGAGAAGATGTCTACACATCCTCACCAAGATCATCTACCTGCTCAACCAGGTACATTATAACTTACTTATCCAGCAGTTTCCACTACAGTTTCTCTTTTTCGCTCTGTAAATTCAATAACCTCTTTTATTTTTTAGGGTGAGCACTTTGGAACCACAGAGGCCACTGAAGCTTTCTTTGCCATGACAAGACTATTCCAGTCTAATGATGTAAGAAACTTTACAGCCCTGTTAGCTGCTTTTTCCACTAGTGTTACATATCGTATTATGTCTAATATAATTTAACGACAGCAAAAAAGTTATACACAATAATTTTAGTACACAAAATTTGCCAAAACAGACAGTTACTTACCAATACAAGTGTGGACGATATATCTGTGTTTATTATTTCCAGGGTTATTGTTAAAAATAAAAAGCTTCTATTTGAAAAATAGTTAATTAAATATAAAAATTAAATGTTAAAAATACTAAAAACTAAATGAAAATTAAAAAATATTTACCTGAAACAACTTTAAGTTAAAGAACTATAATTACTAACTAGGATAAAAAGTGATAAGATTACTAAAAACAAACTAAAATTAAAAGGAAAACATATAAAATATGTAAATCAAGATATATAAGTCAGAGCTAAATGATTTATGGAATATAACACTGACCACTCCTTTTTTAGTTACTGAATTGACAGTTAATACTTTAATGCAAATAATGTGTGAATTTATCAGAATAAAATGTATTTACATGTAATAATTTGTCATTTTGCCTCTTGTTTTAGCAAACCCTGAGAAGAATGTGCTACCTGACTATAAAGGAGATGGCCAACATCTCAGAGGATGTGATCATTGTTACAAGCAGGTGAGCATTTCATGTTACCATAGCAGTGTATTTATTATTTGGTGAGATTTATAATATACTTCTTTCTAATATATATATATAAATAGTATAACAATGTTGTTTGATGAGGAGTGGAAATCTTTGCGCACGCTGCCAATATTACCTTAAGAAGAACGCTGATTAATGTTTCGTTTGTGTCTCAGCTTGACAAAGGACATGACTGGTAAAGAGGATGTTTATAGAGGACCGGCAATCAGAGCTCTCTGCAGGATCACTGATGTGAGTCTCAACTGTTTGAAAACTCATTTATCTAGTGTATAGCAGTCTTAATTTGCTGTCAGTAAGAAATAAATTATATATAAACTAATGGAACTGATATAAATAATCCTTCTGTGCTTCTTTCATATTATCCATCAGACCACCATGCTGCAGGCTATTGAACGATACATGAAACAGGCCATCGTAGACAAAGTGCCCAGCGTCTCCAGCTCTGCTCTTGTCTCCTCACTGGTATATATATGTAAAGTTATATACTTAACTGTTTATTACGCTTATTCCCACCTCTCACGCTCTGCTTGTGTATTTGTTCTTCAGCACATGGTGAAGATGAGCTTTGATGTGGTGAAACGCTGGGTCAATGAAGCTCAAGAGGCAGCTTCAAGTGATAACATCATGGTGCAGGTTAGTAAAATGTTTGCATCCATTGTCTTATGACTTGATCTGTCCGTCTCTAATAAAATGATCTCTCTCCACAGTACCATGCTTTGGGTCTTCTCTACCACCTGAGGAAGAATGACCGTCTGGCTGTGACCAAGATGCTTAACAAATTCACCAAGTCTGGCCTCAAGTCTCCATTTGCGTACTGCATGATGATTCGCATTGCTAGTAAACTGTTGGAGGAGACAGAAGGAGGGTATGTGTGCTGGACTTTTTCAGACATCATGCAGTTGCATATAATGTAGACTTACTTTGTCTACATGTGGTTTAACAGGCACGATAGCCCGCTGTTTGACTTCATTGAGAGCTGCTTGAGGAATAAACATGAGATGGTGGTTTATGAAGCAGCCTCCGCCATCGTCCACATGCCCAATTGTACCGCCCGTGAGCTGGCTCCTGCTGTGTCCGGTTAGTCTTTCTTCTTTGCTTTCTTACCAGAGAAGACAGAGATGCAATAGATGTTCAAATGAATTTTCTTTGTTTCCCTTTTCATAGTTCTCCAGCTGTTTTGCAGCTCTCCCAAAGCAGCCCTGCGTTATGCAGCAGTACGGACTCTTAATAAGGTCGGTTTGAATAGGATTTCATTGGTAACAAGTTGCAGTATCTATAAACTACCACATGGAGACACCAAAGAACACATTTTTATGCTCAAAGTCATGCTTTGATTACACAAATGTGACCCTGGACCACAAAACCAGCCTTAATAGCATGCATTGTATGGGTCAAAATTATATATATTTCTTTTCTGCTAAAAATCATTAGGATATTAAGTGAAGATCCATGTTCCATGAAGATACTTTGTAAATTTCCTACTGTAAATATATCAAAATTAAATTTTTGATAAGTAATATGCATTGCTAAGCACTTCATTTGGACAACTTTAAAGGCGATTTTTCTCAATATTTTGATTTTTAGTCACCCTCAGATTCCAGATTTTCAAATATCGTCCAATCATAAACTATACATCTATGGAAAGCTTATTTATTCAGCTTTCAGATGGTGTATACATCTCAGTTTAAAAAAATGGACCATTATGACTGGCTTTGTGGTCCAGAGTCACAAAAACTACATTCTTAATAGGGTGAAACAAATATTCTTAATTTTTTGGCTTGAAAAAAAAAAATACACAGGTGGCAATGAAACACCCATCAGCTGTGACCGCATGCAACCTGGACTTGGAGAACCTGATCACTGACTCCAACCGCAGCATCGCCACCCTGGCCATCACCACCCTGCTGAAGACCGGCAGCGAGAGCAGCGTGGACCGTCTCATGAAGCAGATCTCCTCCTTTGTCTCGGAGATCTCAGACGAGTTCAAGGTGACTTCATCACCAAAACAGTGAATTTCAACTAAATTAGAAAACAAACACAAGCTTCAGATGCATATTCAATCATCTTTTAGGACCGAACGTTCCTGTGATAATATTCCTGTAAACAATGTGTTTTCATAACCAAATGGTGTGTTTGTTTTCCAGGTGGTTGTGGTCCAGGCCATCAGTGCTCTGTGCCAGAAGTATCCCAGAAAGCACAGCGTGATGATGAACTTCCTTTCAAACATGTTGAGAGATGATGTAAGTTCATTCAAGGACATTAGTTACCCTTTTATTACACTGGAGCCTTGTAATCTCTTTTCTTGGGCCAAACTATTAATTATTTTTTGCCAAAATATGTACTTTTTCCATTTCATTTTTTTCTTTTGCAGGGTGGATTTGAGTACAAGAGAGCAATTGTGGATTGCATCATCAGTATCATTGAGGAAAACCCAGAGAGTAAGGAGACAGGCTTGGCTCATCTGTGTGAGTTTATCGAGGATTGCGAGCACACCGTACTGGCCACTAAGATCCTCCACCTGCTGGGGAAAGAGGGACCACGTACCCCTACCCCCTCCAAATACATCCGTTTCATCTTCAACCGTGTTGTGCTTGAGAGCGAGGCAGTGCGGGCAGGTGAGCAATGTCACGTGACCTTTGACCTATGCGTTAACTTCCTCGCAGTGAGCTTAAAGACTTGCTCGTGCCACTTGTAAGATGTCAGGAAGCTTGTGTTTGTAATAAAGCAGTGCAGTTTTTTTTTTTGTTTTGAGCGCCACACGTGTCTTAATAATTAACTGCAGTCAGATTGCAAGTAGTAGTAAGCAGGGATGATAATCTGCAATTAATTTCATTCCAGAGACTAAACTGAGCAGCTTTAGGACATTTCAACATTCTTCTGTTCTGACTCTCCTCTCACGTTTTTCTTCAAAGCTGCTGTAAGTGCGCTGGCCAAGTTTGGGGCTCAAAATGATGACCTGCTGCCAAGCGTCTTGGTCCTGATGCAAAGGTAAGCCTTCAGAAGCAGAAAGCGTGTATGGGGGAGTGAGTGATTATACTGGTAATGTGAGGAAGTGAACAAAGAAATGTGTGTTGGAAATCAATGTGAATGTTTGTTAAAATTAAAAAACTGAAAATTCTTATTTATTTGTTTGAAGTAAAAGCTATGCAAAGCTGAAAATTATGGAAGCCCATTTCCACCACTGAATAATTAAAAAAAAAAAATTGTTTGTATCTTGTATTCTGACATTTTTTTTCCCTTCCAGTTTCGAGTTTATATCTCACAATTGTGACTTTTTTTTTTCTCAGAATTGTGAGTTTATATCTCGCAAGTCTTTTATAACACAGAATTGCGAGTTTATATTGCAATTCTGAGAGAGAAATTCAGAATTTTGAGATACAAACTCGCAATTCTGAGGAAAAAAATGTTCTTAGAATTGGTTAAATCTCAAAATTCTGAGTTTTTGTCTCACAATTGCTAGTTTATAACTCACTAACTTCTGACTTTATAAGTCGTAATTGCGAGTTTCTCTCTCAATTCTAAGAAAAAGAAAATGTCCAAGAGTTTATATCGTGCAGTTCTGAAAGAAAAAGTCAGAATTGTGAGATACAAACTTAACTTGCAATTCTGAGAAAAAAATGTTCTTAGAATTGAGTTTAAATCTCGAAATTCTGAGTTTTTGTCTCACAATTGCCAGTTTATAACTTGCAATTGTGAGTTCTGACTTCATTTCTCAGAATTGAGTTTATATCTGAGAAAAAAATAACTGCGAGATGTCGCAATTACATTTTTTTTTCGTATTTTGTTGTTTTTAGTAAAAGAGAAAAGCCTCATTAAAAAAAAAAAAAATTACGTTAACTTTTCCAGTATTTTCTGTTTAAAACACTTTTTTTGTATAAAAATATCTAATATCCACCAGAACGTAAGAATAATGTCTCAAAAATGTTGTTTTTTTGCCCATTTCTGGAGAGAAGTGTTTTAAGATGCTTATTTACTATGTGTGTCTGACAGGTGTATGATGGACAGTGATGATGAGGTGAGAGACAGAGCCACATTCTACATGAACGTCCTTCAGCAGAAGCAGAAAGCCTTGAATGCCGCTTACATCTTCAATGGTGAGCGTTTGTGTTGAAGTGGTGGTTTTAAGATTCTTATTGTGCATCTGATATTGTATTTGATCTGATTAAGCTCATGTGAGTGAACAGTGGTTGTTGAATGGTTTGTTGGCAGGTCTGTCCGTATCTGTTCCCGGACTGGAGAAATCCCTCCACCAGTACACATTGGAGCCATCTGAGAAACCGTTCGACATGAAGACAGTTCCCTTGGCCACTGCACCCATCACCGAACAGAAAACAGGTGTGAACCTGAGCTTCACCAGCCCACACTGCTTATGATCCAGAGGCCAATAACTTCATTATCCTAATCCTTGATATTTACAAAATAACGTGTGCTCAAATTACCATTTTGTTAATGTTCTAACATTGTTTGGCATTCATTTGGATGCTAATTATCTTACGTCTATAACTCACAGAGCTTACCCAAAACTGCACAAGTTCACTTTTTCTCTTTCATGCTAGAAATTGCACCCGTGGCAACAAGCAAACTACCCGAGAAGCTTGCACCTTCCCGCCAAGACATTTACCAAGGTAAGAAGATTAGCTAATTAACAAAACAATGGCATGTAGCACCATCAAAACAGAGTCTGAAGCAAACTCTGCCACATTTCGACCAGTCCCCTTATTTTTCTCCCTCAGAGCAACTCGCAGCCATCCCAGAATTCCAAGGCCTGGGTCCCCTGTTCAAGTCGTCTGATCCGGTTCAGTTAACAGAAGCAGAGACGGAGTATGTGGTGCGCTGTATCAAACACACTTTCGCAAATCACATGATCTTCCAGTTCGACTGCACCAACACGCTGAACGACCAGCTGCTGCAGCGGGTCCTCGTCCAGATGGAGCCGTCGGAGGCCTACGAGGTGGTACAGTATGTTCCTGCACCAAGCCTCCCCTACAGCCAGCCCGGGTCCTGCTACAGCCTGGTCCGGTTACCAGAGGATGACCCCACAGCAGGTAAAGGATGAGTGATTTGCAATATGATGTCAACTTATCTTGCTTGGGCAGATTTGAGTAGGTTCTCCTCAATGATTTTTCTGTTTTGTTGTCTGCTTTTGTCTTAGTCTCTTGCACATTCAGCTGTACAATGAAATATCTCGTCCGGGACTGTGATCCCAACACGGGAGAGCCTGATGATGACGGTTATGATGATGAATACGTGGTAAGTAAATTTTCAAAATCAGTTGACGCTGATGAAAATGGAAAAATCAGTAGTGGCCATTAATCACTCAGTGTTTTGTTTCCTTCCCAGCTTGAAGATTTAGAGGTGACAGTCGCTGACCACATACAGAAGGTGTTAAAACCAAACTTCGGTGCGGCGTGGGAGGAGATCGGAGACGAGTTTGAGAAGGAAGAGACGTTTGCGTTGGCCACAGTCAGAACTTTAGATGGTAAGTTTGCTTAAGGAAAGTTCACCTCAAAATAAACACAAATTAAGATATTTTTGATGAAATCCGAGAGAGGCATAGACAGCAACGTAACTCCCAACTACAAGACCTAGAAAGGTAGTAAGGACATCGTTAAAATAGTCCACTTCCTCTCAGTGGTTCAACTGCAATGTTATGAAGCTACGAGAATACTTTTTGTGCGCAAAGAAATCAAAAAAAGACTTCATTCAACAATTTCTTTTCTTCCGTGTCTGTGATTAAGGAGCAAACAGAGCTGATAAAACATAATGTGAAATGGTCATCTCTTTATCGTGTTTGTCTTCACAGAGGCAGTAAATAACATCATTACCTTCTTGGGCATGCAGCCTTGTGAGCGCTCAGACAAAGTTCCGGAAAACAAGAACTCGCATGTTCTGTTCCTAGCAGGTATTTACTAATTTCATCACTAATTTTTCAGTTTTGAGAGAATTTGTTTCTTAAATGTGTAGTTTAATGATCTTGTCTTTCTGAAGGTGTGTTTAGGGGCGGTCATGATGTTTTGGTGAGGGCACGTCTGGCTTTGGCTGATGGGGTCACTATGCAGGTGACTGTTAGGAGCACAGATGAGAACGTGGTTGACGTCATCCTGGCCTCTGTCGGCTAAACGTGCAATGTTTTGAGCGACCTGCTCACATGCCAATCTGGATAATTGTGCTTTTATATGCATCAATATAGTAGCTCTATAATGTTTCTCACAACCATCTTAGTGGCTTTACATGAATCCTCTGGAACATTGCGTTTCTGTATTTGTTTTATTCTTTCTGAGAGATTTCTGAAACATTGTGCCACTTTGATTCATGTGGAAAACATCTAATCATTGTTTCTCTGGTATTTGAGCTGTTTTGGCCTTGTGTCACAGCTCAGGGGAAACAGTCCTTTACTACAAACCTTTTCATTTACCCAAAATAAAAGAGTCTGAAAGAGTACAAAACTTGTTTTAGTGTTTTTTTTTTTTTCTACACAAAGACCTTTTTATTTGAATAAAAGCATTCATGCTTAGAGCAGAAATTTATTTACAAGTAATGGCATTGCATTTGAGCAAACTCTTATTGAATGTTGTAATGACTGTTTGGGTATTTGTTGAAATACTTTAAATTTCATGCATTTACATGTGACTGGCGTTTCACACACTCTTCGGTTTTATAAACGGATTTGAATAATTTCTAACAACTTATTTGAGGCAATATTTCACTCATTATTTCAGAATGATCACACACCTCTCTTTCTCAGAATGAGTTGATAAAGCTGAGGTAGGCGTTAAAGAAGCCTGTGGGATCTTCCAGCTGTGGATAATGGCTCACATGCTCATCTAGAACTGACACTGTGGATCTCTGCACTAGTTTCCTGTAAATGAGAACAAGAGAGCAGGAAAAGCTGTTATATTGTAATACAGTGCCCAGGAACAGCTTGTTCTGCCTTTGCTCTTATCACAGCTTAGCTGTTTCATCTTTGTTTATATGATTAGTTCCAACTTGAAACCATTAGTTTTATTTATATTAAAGAAATAACCCTGTAGAGCCACAGATTATGCACCACTTCTCAAGGCACATTTTTAAACTCCTCCTAATTAAACACACCTGATTCAACTCATCAGCTCATTAGCAGACTCCAAGGCTTGAAATGGATTGGGAGACACTGGGGAAACTGGAAATTTCTGTGCTTTTAATTCAGTTTAAATCATCAGAAACTTTTTGATTATAATCTTTTAAAATTGCAAAATTGCATATGATATTACACACAAATTAAGTGAAGTTAAAAACATATGCTAAAAATCTGTGGCTCAGAGGATAAGTTACCACCTTTCATACAAGAAAGCTTCAGTTCAAATCTCGCTATTTCTTTACTAAATTTATTTCTCCATAAGCTAATCAAACAATCTCAGTGGCAAGGGATAAAGCATTGTGCTTTGTACCCAGAGTTCTAAGTTTAAATCTTGTATTTTTATAAAAATGTTATCAAAAGCAAAACAAAGCACCCAATGCAAAACTAATCCAAACTTGCCAAACAGCTCCAGTGGCTCAGTAGCTAAAGTGTTATGGTTTTATCTGGGAGACCGGAGTTCGAATCCCCGAAATGCCACACTCATTGCAAGAGCCATGATGGTACAGTGGCTGAACACACTGGCTGTGGACAGAGTTACACATAAAGTCTTGGGTTCAAATCCCACTTCAGTGTGTTGGGACTGAAATCAACCCACAGAAAGAAAGTGCAGCAAATGTTTAAAAATACTTTTTATCAAATTTTGAAACTAATACACCCAG
>JAHKKF010489232.1:0-25118 GCA_019740295.1 Labeo calbasu | reverse complement strand
GCGAACATCAATGAAGATCACGCAACAGCGCGCGCTCTCTCTCTTTCTCTGTCTCGCGCTTTCTCTCTCGCTCCCTCTCTCTCTCTATACCGTTAAATTACTTGTGCATTGATTTACTTAAATTGTTTTTGACATATCTCACCGAATTACAAACTTTCCAGTGATGTCAAGGCGGGATATTAACTGGACAAGCCCGCACATCTTGGCCGCCGCGCGCTCAATCCAATCTGCGTGCTTTGCCTATCAGCTGACGCGCACCAGTTATATAAGCTTAATACTAAATGTTTAACATTATATTACTTACATACACATACTTCGTAGACATCCTTATACTCTAATGACTCCATTCTGCTGTCTGTTGTTTTGTTGTTGGTGTTTCTTTGCCTACATACGCACTTGTCAAATGATGTGGTATAGGCGTTTGGTATCGGGGCATTTTAACGAGTACGAGTACGAGTACAGGAGCTCAGTATCGGTATCGGTGCATCCCTAGTTATTTACTCCTGACATCTTAGCCGCTGAAGATGCAGTGGATTACGTTTGTTTGTGAAGGGAATGCGCCTCCCGATCTACATAAATGCATCTATGTTTGCGCAAATCATTCGTGATCCAGCTTCATCTACAGCAGAAGTGAGTATAAGAGTATTTTATGATTTTCTGCAATCACCTTTCCTAATAACCTGCTAGCTAACAACTTTCGTGGCTAAATGTGCTAAATGCAGCTAAAGTAAACAATCTCTCCAAGCACAGCTCATCACTCCACAGAGAGAAGAGAGGGGCGGGGCGAGCAGAGCTCATTTGCATTTAAAAGTAGCAATCCATCAAAATGGGTTGATTTTTGCAGAGCTCATTTTGACAAGGTAAAAATGGTGTTGTTTTACACTACCATTGAGAATTTTTAACCAAAGTATATTATAGACTTTACATTAAGACCCTAAGGAACTTGTGGAAAATGGGCATCTGATGACTTGAAAAAAAATTGATTCAATATGCAAACAGTGGCTGTAAACTCTAAACACTTTGTGTATCAGACAACTGATGAAACATAGTAAGATCTGATCAATTAAATTAACCAAAATAAAGTTCACTACAAGGATTAGTGAATATTATTATGCTAAAAGTAACGTTTTTACTATATAAAGCATAATTGCTTATTAAAAGAACACAATTCACAGCGTAAAAAGGCTTAATTTTGATATCATGCATACTTGGTCTACAACATATGCTCAAAACACGACAGGTTCATGCCTAGTAAATGAACTGTACGTAAGACTTCAATCAGAATATTATTACAGCCATTTTGAGCACATTACATTTTGATTTGAGAAAGTATTTTAATAATTAAATTAACAAAAAATGCATACACTGACATAAAACCAGAATGAATAGGAGTAAAATCATACAAAAATGTATTCATCCTGTCAAAAATCAAAATAAAACGTTAATTTGCTTTCCAATTTGTATTCTACATAAAAATGAAATAAATTTTAAAATCACACACTCAAACTACCTTTTTAAAATGATGGTCTTGAAATAAAGAGAAGTTGATTTCTCAGTGAGATAAATTATTAATAAACTAGAAATGGCAGTCAATAAATATATCCGGGCAGAAATGATTAGTAATAATGCACTTTAGTCTTTCATTTAATACCATCTCCTAGTTGATGAATAAAGGAGCAGCAACTGTGGCAACAAATGAGTGGCTCCAAATGGACAAAACTGCTCTCAGCTCTCATTTACTATTAACATGATAAAAGCAGTTGATTATTAGCATTAGCTAGTTTTACTGGACAACACCCAACCCTGAATGATTTGAAGAACATTCTCACATTTCATGTGTCAATTCAGATTCATTATAAATAAAGTCTTCCAGTCAGCAGAAATGTACAGTTATCAGGACCTGAACAAGTGAAGGTAGGATTTTGTTTACTGGTGCAGCTGTGTAGCTCTGTATGATCTGACAGTTCTATCAAGTCTTTTAAAATGTTTAATGTGTGATTCAATGCATGTATTCTATGTTGAGATGTTACTTAGCATTATAATACCAAAATTGTAATGGAATAAAACGTATGGTTAGGATTCTTGTACTTAGAAATGATCTAGTCATATTGATCTTTGTTTAGTAAGTCTGCGAAATGCTAGTCACATTTTACTAACAGAGAAATATAAAGAAAGCTAACATTTCTTCTCCTGGATTCCTTCAGCAACTATTTTATCAGGTTATAAAACTATTCTGGTATCTGAGATCTTTCCAACAATACGTCAACACATTTTCCTGGTTGGAGTCCTTGAACTGAAAATGATATTTCTATACAAACTGAACAGATTAGAACAGCATTAGTTCAATATAAGAAATGTTATTTAATAATAGTTATGCTCCTGGTAAATATTTCTATTTTATGAGCAAATTTAGATGTTTACAGTGTCCAATATTATGCGTTGTCTGAAACCTGAATGCCTTGACTGACTAATTAGACTAATTTAATCCATTGCATTAAAGCCCAACTTCTCAATTCTCATAGAATTAGAATGATTTTTAAATCTTTATATAAAGTTATTGTCCTCTGTTTTTTCTGTATATGTTTTTCATGGTTTCCTAAAAACTAGCATATAGTGATACATTTTAACTAACTGAACAAAATAGCATGATTCCTGATATATTTTTATAGATTTGTTTTATTAAAGGAAGCACAAATGATTCTTCCACAAACAGCAGATTAAGACCTTTTTCTGTTCTTCATTTTCATCAGTTTGTTATAATACAAACATGTTAACTGTGGCATCATATTCGTGGCTTGTAGATAAAATGGAGCTTAGACCCAGGGTTGCCAGATTTTCACAACAAAACCCGTCAAATTGCTACTCAAAACTAAACCAAAAGTAGCCCAAACGCGTTTTGAGGGGGTCTCCATTAAACATCGCATTCTGGGGGGTAACATACAAGTTTTTTTGGCTGCGTTTCCCCGGTAAAATTAATATTCCAGGGCCTAAATATCACATTATTGGTGTCGCTTTAACCCGCAGACACGAAAAACAACCCGTGGCAACAGTGTTAAAGTAGCCCAATATTTTTTATATTTTTTCTCTCCGGATGAAGAGGAACATTAGCAAATAAGAAGGACTTATTCAACTGCAGTAAAGCACAAACAAGGTCCATTTTGATTAAAATATGAGCTATTATTTTAGGATAATGTCTACACATGCTGACATGATAATAATGTGACTCAACTGATGTGCCTTTTAGACCAAAAATCCTGAATCCTCCATCTGGCATCAGACAAGACAGCAAGAGTGAGGAGCAACACACCTTTTCATTCATTTTATCCACTAGCTCTGCATTTCCAGGTTTCACTGGTGATGGAAACTCCCAGATCCCCATTCAATACTACATCTGACTATGATGCTTATGAATACTATAAACCGCTCATAACTGGACGGACTGTCTACATTTCGATCATCGCTTGCCTTGAAATTCCCATGATCTGTTTGGCTATATATGCTGTTTATTTTCTCATCAAATCTAAACAAGCTGCTCCAGTTTTTGTCATAAATCTACTCATTTCAGATCTCATCCAGATTGTTTGCATGTTACTACTCCACTTTGGAATCAGTTTCTCCTTGAATCAGCTTCTGCTGATCACAATAGGCATCACATTCATTTGGGCTGGTTTCACAGGTTTGTATTTCATGACATGTATAGTCGTAGAGAGATACGTTCTGATCGCTCATCCCATTTGGCACAGGTCTCATCGCTCAGTCAGATGTCTTGTGTGTACATCAATGACTGGTTGGCTTATACCTTTTATTGTCATTACAGTTTGTTTTTTGCTAAATGCCCTGACATATGTAATGCCCTTCATCCCCTATGCATTGACCATTCTGTGTTTTATAGGTTCATGCAGGTCTCTCTCTCACTCGATCGCTCTCAGTCCTGTAAAGAAGCAGTTAGTTCTTGCTCCTCAGCTCTTTTTGGTGATCAGTTATACCTTTCTAATCCTCCCCTTGCTAATTTGTCTTTTTGCGCTGTTCAATGTGCGTGAATTCCCATTTGATCTGGTTACCCTTACTTTCATTCTTTATCTGTTAAACCCGATTATGGACTGTTTGCTGTATGTGTTCATGAGGAGCGACGCTGAGAACATCATAAGGACACTTCACTGCTGCTCCAGACCGAAGAGAGTCCGAACTGAAATTGGACAGACCACATCTACTAATGTAGAGAGATTCACATCAGACTGCTGATGTCAGCAATTCACTTGTGAATGTACAATAATAATTCTCAAAGAACTCATTACAGCAAATTTTACTGGATGAAATGTGGATAAGAGTTCATCTTGTAATGGATTTCAGTAAATGAAATGATGCATGTCCTGTGTTGTTGTGTTTTATGTCTGTACATCACTTATTGATAAACTACCTTTTGTAATGGAATTGTATGTCAGTATAGTGAAGATACTTACACTGTAAACAATTTGTTGAGTCAACATAAAATAATTTGTTACCTGCCTTAAAATTTTAATTTTCAGTCTACTCAAAAAAAGTTTACTCAACTTGAAATGTTAAGTTGTACTAAGTGACAGCTTAGATATTTGAGTTGATTCAACTCAAAATTTTAAGGCCGCTGGGTTACTTACTCAACTTTTAAGTTTAACAAACAAATATTACATTTCTTAACATTTTAAGTTGACTAAACTTATTTGAGTTGACTGAGCTTAAAATTTTTAATTTATTTTAAGATGATTCAACAAATTGTGTTTTTTGTTTTTTATAGTGTAGAAATTAGTACTAAACAATTTGTGTAGCAGACACCTGATAAACATAGTAAGATCTGATTAAATTAAATACACCAAAAAAAAACAAAAAAAAACATAGCCAGTAAATAAACTGTGCCGAACACAGACTTTAATCAGATTATTATACAGCCATTTGTGCAAATTACATTTTGATAGGAGAAAACATTTTAATGAAAAGCAAATTGAATTTGAGCAAAATCATACAAATATAATTAATCCTGTCAAAAATCAAAATAAAACAAAACCAATTTGATTTCCAATTTGTATTCTATAAACAAATCAAATTAACTTTCAATCACACATACAAATGACCTTTTTTAAACATGATGGTTTTGAAATAAAATAAGTAGATTTCTCTGTGAAGTCAATTATTAATAAACTAAAAATGGAAATCAAATAAACACATACAGGCAGAAATAATTAGTAATAATGCACTTTTGTCTGCCATTTAATACCATCTTCTTGTTGATGAATAAAGGAGCGGCAACTGTGGCAACAAATTAGTGGTTCCAAATGGACAAAACTGCTCTCAGCTCTTTACTATTAACATGATAAAGGTGGTTTATTGTGTAGCATTAGCAAGTTTTATTGGATGACACCCAACCCTGTATGATTTGAGGAACCTTCCCACATGTCACATGTCAATTCAGCTTCATTGTAAGTCAAGTCTTTCGGCCAGTAGTAATGTACAGTTATCGGGACCTTTACAAGTGAAGGTAGGATTGTGTTTATTGGTGCAGCTGAGTAGACTTTGCATGATCTGACAGTACTAGCAAGTCTTCTAAAATGTGTTATGTGTGATTCTATGTATGTATTCTATCTTGTGGTGTTATTTAGCATTATAATTCCATTACCAAAAAAAAAAAAAAAAGAAAGAAATTTTCTAATGGAATTAAAAGAAGTATCTAGTCATACTGGTCTTTGGTAAGAAAATTTGTGAAATGCTAGTCATATTTTACCAACAGAGAAATTTTAAAAAAAACAAACATTTTTTTTAACCCAGAGACATTTACAAATTTAGATATTTACAATGGTCAATATTGTGAACTATCTGACCATTGAATGCTGTGACTGACTAATCAGAATTTCAGAGCATTGCATTAAGACCCAATTTCTCTATTCTTATAGAATTGGAAAAAGTATCAGTTTTTCTTAGGTTAATCTCCTAAAAATAGGATTAATATACTAATAAAGTTGAACTAATTGAACAAAATAGCATGATTCCTGATATTTTAAAGATTTTTTTTTCAGCAGTACAAGCAATATGACCAAGAACCGCATGCATGAAGACCTCTGCATGACAAGAAACGTGCTATCCAAACAGGTCCTGACCATTCATGTTGTTCTATATAATAATCTCCTCTTAAATGTTATGATTTATTCATCTCCTGTAATGCATTCACTTTTTTGCAGATGTAGAGGAACATTACATAACAAGAAGAAATCGTTCAACCACAGTAAGATACAAATAAGGTGCATTTTCAATAAAATATGGGAAATTATTTAAGGATAAATGTCTGCTAAATGATGAAATAATGTGACTCAACTGATGTGACTTTTAGACGGAAAGTCCTGAATCTTCCATCTGGCATCTATTTAATTGAAGACAAGACAGCAAGAGTGAGGAGCAACACACCTTTTCATTCATTTTATCTACTAGCTCTGCATTTCCACGTTTCACTGGTGATGGAAACTCCCAGATCTCCATTCAATACTACATCTGACAGCGATCTTTACAGCACCACATTCAAGCCAAACGATTATGCTTACAATCACAGCACAAATGGAGAAAATTACCTTGACATGATTAGAAACGGAGGAACTGTCTACATTTCGATCATTTCTTGTCTTGAAATTCCCATGATCTGTTTGGCTATTTATGCTGTTTTTTCTCTCATCAAATTTAAACAAGCTGCTCCAGTTTTTGTTATAAATCTACTCATTTCAGATCTCATCCAGATTGTCTGCATGTTGCTATTAAATGCCCTCAACTTCCAGATTAATGTGATTATGCTTCTCACATGGGCTTGGGCTGGTTTCACAGGTTCTTATTTCATGACATGTATAGCTGTAGAGAGATATATTCTGATTGCTCACCCCGTTTGGCACAGGACTCATCACTCAGTCAAATGTCTTGTGTGTACGTCACTGATCGGTTGGCTTATACCTTCTATTGTTTTATTATTCGATCTGGTATGGGTATCTATAATGCTCTTCATCTCCTATCTAGTGATCGTTCTGTGTTTTATAGGTTCATTCAGGTCTCTCTCTCATTCAGTCTCTCTCACTCCTCTAAAGAAGCAGTTAGTTTTGGGTCCTCTGTTCTTTGTGGTGATGAGTTACACCTTTCTACTTCTCCCTTTGCCAATTTGTTTTGTCTGTTTGTACATTTTGCCATTAAATCTGGTTTTCTTTTCTTTATATATTTATCTGTTAAACCCACTTGTGGACTGTTTGCTGTATGTGTTCATGAGGAGCGACGCTGAGAACATCATCAGGACGCCTCTCTGCTGCTCCAGACTAAAGAGAGTCCGAACTGAAACGGGACAGACCACATTTACTGATGTACAGAGTGATTGTGTGAGAGATTCACACCAGACAGCTGATGTCAGCAATTAATTTATGAATGTACACTAATAGTTCTCAAATGCAGTTCTGCTAAACTGCATGAAATGTCCATGACTTGAGTGTTCGTCTTGTAATAGGATTCAGTGAATGCAATGATGCATGTCCAGTGTTGTCGTCCTTTATATCTGTACATCACTTATTGATAAACTACTTTTTGTAATGGAATTATATGCACGCATGGTTATGATACTTGTACTCAGAAATGATCTAGTCAATCTGATGTTGCATTAGAAATGCTATCATTAGAAATGCTAATCAAAAAAATTCTTCTACCAGACTCCTTCGGTAAGTGTAATTTTTAAGGGACGGATGATATACAAGGACTTTATTGGTTATCGACAGATATTACCATAAACAAAAGAACAATTTTTGGCTAAATTTGATTCAGTTGCAAACAGTGATTCATGACGAATTAAACACACCAAAAAAAGTTTAAGTACAGGGAGTAGTAAACATTAGAATGCTAAAAGTATCTTTACTATATTAAGCGTAATCGCTTACTAAAAAACAAAAAAAACAAAAAAAAACAATTCATAGAGTAAACAGGGTCACTTCTGATTTTATGCATACTTGGTCTAAAACAAACGCTTAAAACACGACAGGTTCATAGCCAGTAAATGAACTGTACCGAACATAGACTTCAATCAGAATACTATTATAGCTATTTGTGCATATTACATTTTGATTTGAGAAAGTATTTTAATAATTAAATAAAAAAATGCATACACTGATGAGATGAAAGCAAACTGAATTTGAGTAAAACCATACAAGTTTAATTAATCTTGTCAAGAATAAAAAAAACAAACAAAAAAACAACTATATATATATATATATATATTCATATTCAAAGTTGACTTAAATTTGTATTCCATATAAAAATCAAATCATCTTTAAATCACACACACAAATGATTTTTTTTTTAACACAATGGTCTTGAAATAAAGATAAGCTTATTTCTCAGTGAGATAAATTATTAATAAACTACAAATGACAATCAATAAATAGATAAATAAATACATATAGGCAGAAATGATTAGTAATAATGCACTTTTGTCTGCCACTTTTGTCAACCAACTTGTTGATGACTAAAGGAGCGGCAACTGTGGCGACAAATTAGTGGTTGTAAATGGACAAAACAGATCTCAGCTCTCATTTACTATTAATATCATAAAAGCGGTTTATTATATAGCATTAGTTAGTTTTACTGGATGACACCCAACCTGTATGATGTGAGGGACCTTCCAGTGATTTTTATGACAAGGACCCTGTTATTTTATGCTCCCTATGCAGTGATCCTTGTGTGTTTTGTAGGTTCATGCAGGTCTCTCTCTCACTCCTCTACAGAAGGAGAGCTCCTCTGCTCTTTGCAGTATTGAGTTACACCTTTCTAATCCTCCTGCTTAGTGTTGTATTTATTGCGCATTATGATTATTTTTATCATTCTGTATATAGTCTGTTGAAATAGACCAAATGTCTTTATCTGTTAAACCCGCTTGTGGACTGTTTGCTGTATGTGTTCATGAGGAGCGACGCTGAGAACATCATCAGGACGCTTCACTGCTGCTCCAGACTGAAACTGGACAGATCACATCTACTGATGTGCAGAGTGAACATGTGTGAGAGATTCACACCAGACTGCTGATGACAGCAACTCATTTATGAATGTACAATAATAGTGTCAAATAACTCATTAGAGCATGCTGAACTGGATAACTTGCGCATGAATTCAGTCACATATCTGCATACAAATGTGATCCTGGACTACAATACCAGTCTTAAGTCGCTGAGGTATGTTAGTGGGAATCGCCAAAAATACATTGTATGGGTCAAAATTACTGATTTTTCTTTCATGCCAAAAATCATTAGGAAATTAAGTAAAGATCATGTTCCATGAAGATATTTAGTAAAATTCCTACTTTAAATATATCAAAACTTAATTTTTGATTAGTAATACACATTATTAAGAACTTAATTTGGACAACTTTAAAGGCGATTTTCTCAATATTTTTAATTTTTTGCACCCTCAGGTTCCATATATTTAAAGAGCGATATATATCCCAGTCAAATGCGATCGTAACAAACCATACATCAGTGTAAAGCTTATTTGTTCAGCTTTTATATGATGTATAAATCTCAATTTAGAAAAATTGACACTAATTACTGGTTTTGTGGTCCAGGGTCACATATGGTGTGATTCAGTGAAATGATATACAATCTGTAATTGTCCTGACTTCTAAGTAAGTTTAATTTACAGAGAAAAGACGATCAGGGAAAAATCTGTAGATGGAAAAATCTCCATACAAGTTATTTGTGCATTTTTCTACTTGTTACTCTGTATTTATGTTAGAAAATGTTTATTTACAACTTATTCAAGGTTTTTAAGATATATAATATGTTGATACTTAAATTTTCCATGGTCTGAATATTTTCAAAAATTAAAACTTTGTTGTCATTTGAAAGTGTGTAGGTCTTCTTGCATTATTATGCTGTTATATTATGATTATATTTTCACAATTTATCACAATCATTTCTGGGGCAATATATCACACAACAAAACGTTGTTACTGTGACAGGCCTAAACCTAACATGAAATGCTAACATGTTGTGCTAGCAATAACGATTTAGATTAAGAAAGCTAGTGATTACAGATTAATGTGATTGGCAATATTAGATCATATGGCGATGATCAAGTTATAGCAAGTTAAACAACAAGAAACAATATTAAGACAGATTTCAAAACAACGTCTACAGAGCTACAAAACGCAAACCACTCAGCCACTCATCTGTGCCAGGTGGCTTCATGCAGTTTTGCATTAGAATATAAAGTTTTAATGTATTTAATAAATGACAGTTTGACATGCTTGAGAAATGTATTTGAGTTAAATTGTTTTAACGAGTTAATGACGCCTTTCCACTATCTCCGATAAGCGAGAAACCAGAGAGTGCAACCAGATGTGATCTATTTTAATCAAAACTATTAGTGCAAATTGAGATTTGCCACTATTTTCCCACTTTATACCATCTTTTTGGCATCTGTGGCAATGCATTAGTGGTTCCAAATGGACAAAACATATCTTAGCTCTCATTAACTATTAACATGAAAACAGCTTTTTATTGTGTAGCATTAGCCAGTTTTACTGGATGACACCCAACTCTTTATAATGTGAGGAATCTTCCCATATTTTACGTTGCCGTTCAGTTCCATTATAAATCAAGTTTTCCAGTCTGCAGTAATGTAGAGTTATCAGGACCTTTACAAGTGAAGGTAGGACTGCATTTATTGATGCAGCTGAATAGACTTTGAATAATCTGACAGAACTACTGTAGTGAGCATAACTTTTTGTTCAGATAGTAATACTGATTGCGTCTTCTCATCGACAATATTTTATGTGAGATTCTACGTAGGAATTCTATCATGTGACGTTACCTAGCACATTTAACATGTTCATATGTTCATTTTCAGTTGCAGAAAGTTGAAAAAGCGCTTGATCACCTGCAATAACATGAAAAAAAAACACTTGCAAATCATGTATGTGGTATTTTTACCTTTTTAACGACTTGTTTTGATTGTATGTCTCTGTAATGCCATTTAATCAGTGCCTGTCTCAAATCGTAGGTATGGCAACTATTGGAAGGGACAAGATTACAAGAGTGAGGAGAAAACTAGTTTTACATTTCCAAATATCATTGGTGGTAGAAACTCCTGGATCTCCATTAATGTCATATAACAGCGAACTGTACAGCACCGCAGCAGAGCCAAAAATGAATGCTTCCAATCCAAGCGAGAACAGCATGGATTATTTTGAACTGGAGTAATCATCTACATCTCAATCATCTCTAGCACTGAAATTCCCATCATCTGTTTAGCTGTTTTTTCCCTGATCAAATCTGAACAAGCTGATCCAGTTTTTGTCATGAATCTACTTGTTTCTGATCTCATACAGATTATTGGCATGATATTACACACCAGTCCTTGCAACAGTATTAGGATCATCTCACTGACCACAACAATGTGGGCTGGTTTCACAGGTCTGTATTTCATGACATATTTAACTATGTTAGGATCGCTCATCCTGTTTGGCACAGGTCTCACATGTCTTTTATCATTTTTCCAATGATTTATATGACAAATGTCCTGATATTTTTAATGTCCTTCATCTTCTTTGCTGTGGTCATTCTGTGTTTTGTAGGTTCATGCAGGTCTCCCTCTCACTAAATCTCTCTCAGTCCTCTAAAGAAGCAGTTAGTGCTGGCTCCTCTGCTCTGTGTGGTGATCAGTTACACCTTTCTAATCCTACTGGTTAATATTTTATTTATTGTGTATAAAAAAATGGGTAAAAACTGTATGTGTTCATGAGGAGTGATGCTGAGAACATCATCTGGACACCTCACTGCTGCTCCAGACTGAAGAGAGTCCTGAGTCCTGATCCTGATTTTGCTGAGTTAGATGTGTTCCTGGGTCAACATATTTTGTTGACCCTGGAACAACATTTTAATCCAAAAATGTAAACTTGACCACATCCCTACACCTAAACCTAACTTTACCCATGAGTAATCCCTAAAATCAGAGGAAATGATAAATAAATAACACTGATGTACAAGCACCAGACACTGATTGTAAGCCTAAACTCCACAAAAACTATAAACTGATTTTTCAAATCTGACTGGTTAATCACAATGTTGTTCCAGGGTCAACAAAGATGTTAATCCAGGAACATGTCATATTTTGTAAAATCAAGTTCTGCGAAGAAAGTCTGGACTAAAATGGGACAGACCACATCTATTAATTTACAGAGTGATCATATGTGAGAGATTCACAGCATGTCAGCGATTCATTTATGAATGTACAGTAATAGTACTCAAATAACTAATTACAGCATGTATACATATACATATATATACACATTATACAAGTTTCACTTCTTGAATGGAATTAGTGAAATAAAAAAACTTTTTGAAGATATTCTAATTATATGACCAGCACCTGTATATATAAAACGAAATCACTTTGATCTTTAAAACTTTGCAGGCCTTTTACATTCAGAAACAGCTATATTTTACACAAGGTAATAACTGAAAAAGATAATAGGGGCACTATAGTAAATTATGAAATGGGAAAATAAAGTTTTCCAGAGGGATTGATGATAATGAACTTTGGTTTTCATTTAATACCTTCTACTTTGTGATGAATAAAGGAACGAAAACTGTGGTGACAAATTAGTGGCTCCAAATGGACAGAAAAACAGTTGAGTACCATTACACCCAACCCTGTATGATGTGAGGTACCTTCCCACATTGCCAGGTCAGCTTTATTATAAAAAAAAAAGGGTTTCAGTCAGCAGTGAAGTACAGTCATCAAGACACGGATGAGTGAAGGTAGAATTGTGTTTCTTTGTACGGCTGGGAAGATTTTGTCTTGACAAGATTAGCAAATTTTCAGGATTTATCTTGTTCAGATATAATAGTAATTTATAATTAATGTGTAGTTATGGCAAACATCATACTGCTATTACCTTATATATTCTATAATGAGACCTAATGTAGTCAAACGTAGATTAATTTGATGTCTTCATGTAAATTTTGTTCACTGTTGAAGTTGACAGAGTAAAAAGGGCTTGATCACTTGCAACAACAAAAATTAGGCTAATTAAATTAATTAATACAAAAACAACTTTAAAAGCAGACTAAAAAGACACAAGATAGATCATATGTTACCCTGTACCACAAAACCAGTTTGTTATATGTAATATAAGTAGCACGGGTATATTTGCAGCAATAGCCAAAAAATACACTGTATGGGTCAAAATGATCGATTTTCATTTTACGCCAAAAAGTCACTAGAATATTAAGTAAATATGTTCCATAAAGATATTTTGTAAATTTCCTATTGTAAATATATCAAAACTTAATTTCTGATTAGTAATATGCATTGCTAAGAATTTTTTTTTTTTTTGCACCCTCAGATTCCAGACATTCAAAGCATTGTATCTTGGCCAAATATCAACTATCCTAATAAACCATACATCAATGAAAAGCTTATTTATTCAGCTTACAGATTATAAAAATATAATAAAAATATAATATTATAAATGTCATCAAATGTCAATTGCATCTAACTGTCACTAGAGAACTGTAAATATGTTAATGTGCCATAAAATTAAGAAAATATTAACTTCAAAAAACATTTTGTCAAAGGGGTTTTGCTGACAAAAAGATTTGAGAACCCTTGCGTTATTATAAGATCTCATTTTGATCTATGGTGCAATGTTTTTAATCACTGTTTATTAGATCAAATGTTTTCCATAATCTTATATCATAGGTCTGGCAACTATTGGTGGAGACAAGATTACAAGAGTGAGGTGAAGAAAGTCTTGATTAAATGTGCTCTACATTTCCAGGTTTCAGTGGTGATGGAAACTGCAGCACCTCCAGTAGTGACATCTGACGGTGATCTTTACAGCACTATAGCCAAGCTAAAAACAAATGCTTCCAATCCAAACAAGGACAACACCGATGACTATGATATAATCCTACCTGGCGTAATTTTCTATATCACCATCATCTGTAGCCTTGAAATTCCCATGATCTGTTTGGCTATTTATGCTGTTTATTCTCTCATCAAATCTAAACATGCTGCTCCATTTTTGTCATAAATCTGCTCATTGCAGATCTCATACAGATTATTATCATTTTACTCCGTACCTGTCCTTTGAAAATAATGAGGATCATCTCAATCCTCACAATAATGTGGGCTGGTTTCACAGGTTCTTATTTCATGACATGCATAGCCATAGAGAGATACCTTCTGATCGCTCAACCAGTCTGGCACAGGACTCATCACTCAGTCAAAAGTTTAGTGTGTACGTCACTGACCGGTTGGCTTCTATCTTTGATCTTTTTTCCAATGGTCTTTATGAAAACAGTCCTAATATTTTACATGCCCTTCATTTTCTATCCAGTGATAATTTTGTGTTTTGTAGGTTCATGCAGGTCTCTTTCTCACTCGATCTCTCTCACTCCTCTAAAGAGGCAGTTAGTTCTGGGTTCTCTGTTTTTTGTGGTGATCAGTTACACCTTTCTAATCCTCCCATTTAATATTACACACATTATGTATATTGAATTCGATAGCCTACGTAGTGTGCTGGATTTTGCTGAACCTCTATATGTGCTAAATCCGCTTGTGGACTGTTTGCTGTATGTGTTCATGAGGAGCGATTCTGAGAACATCATCAGGACGCCACTCTGCTGCTCCAGACTGAAGAGAGTCCAGACTGAAACAGGACAGACCACATCTACTGATGTACAGGGTGATCATATGTGAGAGATTCACACCAGTTCATTTATGGATGTACAGTGACTCACTGACTAATGTTTCATAGTATAGTCAAGTAGCTTATTACATGAAATGCATGAAATGCATATCTTGTAGTGCTCTGTACAAAAAGTGTAGCATTCTGTCACAAAAACTTGTTCATCAATATGTCAGTATGGTTACGATACTCGTACTTGGAAATTATCTTGTCATATTGATCTTAAAGAAACTGAAATTCTAACATGCATTTTACTAACAGAGAAATAAAAAGCAACAAATTTGTTTCCTCTCCCAGACTCATTCAATAACTGCCAATACTATGAATGAAAGATATATCCATTTATTATGAAATCAGTATTACAATCATTCTTTGGCTAAAATTGATTCCATTGTAAAACAAGCTGATTATAAAATACCATGCAGACTTAAACAATTTGTGTAATGGAAAGTCTTAAAATTAGACATGCCAAAATAACAGGTTAACTACAACTTGCAGTAGGACACATTAGCAAGCCAAAAGTTAAATTTTGCTTTGGTCTATATATATATATATATATATATATATATATATATATATATATATATATAGTGGGGCAAAAAAGTATTTAGTCAGCCACCAATTGTGCAAGTTCTACCACTTAAAAAGATCAGAGAGGCCTGTAATTTTTATCATAGGTATACCTCAACTATGAGAGACAAAATGAGAAAAAAAAAATCCAGAAAATCACATTGTCTGATTTTTATAGAATTTATTTGCAAATTATGGTGGAAAATAAGTATTTGGTCACCTACAAACAAGCAAGATTTCTTACTCTCACAGACCGGTAACTTCTTCTATAAGAGGCTCCTCTGTCCTCCACTCGTTACCTGTATTAATGGCACCTGTTTGAACTCGTTATCAGTATAAAAGACAACTGTCCTACTGTGAAGCATGGGGGTGGAAAGATCATGCTTTGGGGCTGTTTCTCTGCAAAGGGACCAGGACGACTGATCCGTGTAAAGGAAAGCATGAATGGGGCCATGTATCATATATGTATGTATGTATATATATATATATATATATATATATATGGTCTGTAGTTTGATTTGTTGACTTAATTTTATTGCCTTTTGGTAATACATTGTTTCTTGGTTCCGTTGCATTTAGTTAGTTCGCTATATATGATAGATAGACACTGCATGCCTTTTACATTCACAAACACATACAATAACAAGAAAGCTAATATCTGAAGAGTAATAAGGGCACTTTCATAAATTATGAAAATGGAATAAGTATGTTTTCCCGAAAGACTGGTAATAATGCAGCTTTGTTTTACATTTATTACCGTCAACTACTTGAGGAATAAAGGAGCAGCAACTGTGGCAACAAATTGGTGGCTCCAAATGGACAGAAAACCAGTCGTGTACCATTAGAAACTTTTACTGAACAACGCCCAACCCTTTATGATGTGGGAACCATCCCACATTTCACATGCCAGTTCAGCTTCATTATAAAACATGGGTTTCAA
Source organism: Labeo calbasu (assembly GCA_019740295.1). Classification (NCBI taxonomy): domain Eukaryota; kingdom Metazoa; phylum Chordata; class Actinopteri; order Cypriniformes; family Cyprinidae; genus Labeo; species Labeo calbasu. The sequence continues at coordinate 8,877 of JAHKKF010489232.1, read as the reverse complement.
TCAGCAGTGAAATACAATCATCAAGACAAGGATGAGTGAAGGTAGGATTGTGTTACTTTGTACATCTGGGTAGATTTGTCCTGAGACTATTAACAAACTTTTTTAGGATTTATCCTGTTTAGAGTGTATTTTACAATTGTAAATTTTCTCAATGTTTTATTTCAAACATCATACTGTTATCACCTTATGTATTCTATTTTGAGATCTGATCTAGTTAATTGTAGAGTACAATTTAAAGTGTTCATGTGTTTATTTTGGTCACTTTTGAAGGTAACAGAGAAATCAGAGTAAGCTTGATCATCTACAATTACAAAACTTGTGCATATGATATTTCCTTTTTACAAGGTTTCCCAAACGGGAGTTAGTCTGCAGATTCATAAGTTGATGAAAGCTAAAAAATATATAGTTAAATTACAAGTACATTACAATAAACATATCAATGTGCCAAAAATTACGAGAATGCTAACTTCAAGTAAACATTTTATGTCTAAAGGGTTCTGCTGACCAAAATGTTTGGAAACCCCAGACTTATTGTAAAGTCTCATTTTGATCTGTGATGCAATGTCATTCACTGTATATGAGATCAAATACATTTTTATAATCTTAAATCACAGGTCTGGCAACTGTTGGTGGAGTGAGGTGAAGAACATCTTGATTAAATCTAGTAGTTCTGCATTCCAGGGGGTGATGGAAACTCCAGAACCTCTATTAGTGACAACGGACAGCAATCTTTACAGCACCAGAGCTGAGCTAATAACAAATGCTTCCAATCCAAGCAAGAATTCCACAGGTGACTTCAAACTGGACTCTGGACTATTCATGTCAATCGCTGTCATCTCTAGCCTTGAAATTCCCATGATCTGTTTGGCTATTTATGCCGTTTATTCTCTCATCAAATCTAAACATGCTGCTCCAGTTTTTCTTATAAATCTGCTCATTTCAGACCTCATACAGATCATTTGGATGTTAGTCTTCTTTTCTTACAAAACTGTACCTGATCTCCCTTTAATCGGAATAATATGGGCTGGTTTCACAGGTAATTGTTTCATGACATGTATAGCTGTAGAGAGATACATTCTGATCACTCATCCCATTTGGCATAGGTCTCATCACTCGGTCAAATGTTTTGTGTGTACGTCACTGACTGGTTGGCTTCTATCTTTGATCATTTTTCCAATGATCTTTATGGAAACAGCCCTAACATTCTGCATGCCCTTCATCTTCTATCCAGTGATTATTCTGTGTTTTGTAGGTTCATGCAGGTCTCTCTCTCACTCAGTCTCTTTCACTCCTCTAAAGAAGCAGTTAGTTCTTGCTCCTCTCTTCTTTGTGGTGATGACTTACACCTTTTTAATCCTCCCATTTAATACTACATTTACTGTGTGTATAACATCAAATAATTGCCAACCTACTCTGATGCAACTTTCTTTGATTCTTTATCTGTTAAACCCGCTTGTGGACTGTTTGCTGTATGTGTTCATGAGGAGCGACGCTGAGAACATCATCAGGACGCCTCTCTGCTGCTCCAGACTAAAGAGAGTCCGGACTGAAACGGGACAGACCACATCTACTGATGTACAGCATGATCATGTGAGAGATTCACAGCAGACTGCTGATGTCAGCAATTCATTCATGAATGTACAGTAATAATTCTCAAAATACTCATTACAGTAAATTTAAGTGGATGAAATGTGCATGACTTAAAACATATCATATAGTCTGATTCAAAAAATGAATGGTGCATGTCCTGTAATAGTGTTTGTGATGCTCTTCTGTATTTTCTGTATGTCACTTGTAATTCTGTTACAGTTGTTGATCAATATGACCGTACTTGCAAACAATGTAGTCATATTAACCTAATAGAAACAACTTTGAATTTGGACTCCAGTATCCATTTCAACTGCTAGCTGTCAATATTATATACCGCACATGCATGTTACAAAAGGGCAAGCCACTTTAAACTGTATGTTGAGTTAGTCAACATTAAGAAACACTTACTATAAAGCATGTCTCATGTTTAGGACTTTCGTGCTGCATTCGCTCAGTAAAGACTAGGGTTGGGTATCGAGAACCGGTTTCAAATTTCCAATAACTGGGTATTCGATAAGACTTACACATTTCGGTTCCACTTGATGATTCCTGTGTTTGCATTTTAATGCGATTTTAAAGTTTAAAATCAAATGATTTAAGCACAGGAGAAGAAAGAAGTTGCGCATACATCTGAAGCGTGAGCATGGTGAACAGCGGTCCCAGTGCAGGTCACCGGCCTGTGTCCGTTCTTGAACCGTCCCATGTATTTCCACTGCATGAAAGGTTGTTCCAAGCCAAATCTGACTTCTCTTTCATATTTACCACCCAATACGCACAAAATATGTCAGGACATCATCACTTGTTGAAAGTGAAAGTAAACAAATAAAAAAGCAACGCACGTGTAACAGTATTTTTAGATCCGTGTGCGTTAGGTATTAAAGAAACAGCAGCCTAATAAACGTGCTATCTGTCATTAATGTTAATGCAGGAACAAAAAAAAAAAAATCATTCACTGATCTTGACTAAATATCTTTCGTAACTTTAATGAATTCATTTATATTTTACTTCTGAAAAGAAAATAGTGTTTTTAAGCTTTTGATTTAAATTTCTATACCTGTAATTTGTTCAGTTGTATTTATTTATGCTATTGCTAATTTATTTGCTTGTTTCCATTTTATTACTGATTGTTTTCTTGTTTTCTTGCCTGTTCTGTAGGCTGCTCATGTTATTCAGCTGCAGCAGAAAGCTTTGTAAAAACACAGAATTAAAATGTTTGACCTAATGTTATTGTAATCGAAACTAGGAATCGTTAAGAATCTGAATCGATAAGCAGAATCGGAATCGATAAAATTCAGACAACACCCAACCCTAGTAAAGACCCATACCACAATATCTGTACCGTTACTCGCTCTTGATTACCATTAACAATTGCATAAAACAAAACCCCAGCAGTTAGCATAAGTGCTTTGTACATTTAAAAGCACACACTCCTTGACCTCTAATTTACCCGGTGTGGCCTTTGGGGGTGTTACTATCATTAGGATTAGATGTTAAATAATGAATCAGTGCACACTGGCAATCTAACAGGCAAAACACTGCAAGGCGTTTAACGAACCATTACGATAATATACACCTGACACGCTGCTTTGAGACGCGCTTTAATATTCCATGTGCATGTGTGTGAGAGAGACAGGTTGCTCAACACCTATCAATTATAAATGCGGACATGATTAATTAAGCAACTTTTAGAGGAGAGGAAGCAGAAGCAGAGAGAAGACAGGTATCTCCTGTCTCTTTTTCTCAGTTTCTCTTTAAAGCGATGAGGCTGATGTATTGTCAGAGTTTTCTGACACCAGCGGGTCTCTCAGGCACTGAGGAAGAATAATATGATGAGGGTAGGTGTGGCAAATACACACACACACTCTCTCTCAAAGTATGGGAATCTACAAACCAGTTTATCAGATAACAATGGGAATCCATTTATTTCAAAAGAGACAGTGCAAAGCAAAGACGTTGAGGAAAAACATAAGCATTTGGGAAAGTAATGATCTGTCATGCAGTCGAAGATGACAACGTCACTGCTCCAGAACTAAATCTGTTGATGCCATCGCAAATTTACAGCAAGTTAATCTTAATGCCTTTTAACTGCCTTTATGTCTTTAATTGTAGGTTTGGCTTGGCTGGTTAGAACTGGATTTCGACTGCCAGTTAAAACTAGCTATGTGTTCTGATACAATAAAGCACATAAATGAAATTAACGCAATTGAAAAAGTGTCCATTAAGCAAACTTTGTATCATGCAAGTCATGTAACTGCCATTGAGATGATTTAAAAACATTTTTACATGGGAATTTAATCTGGAAAACTTGTTTCTGATTGGCCAATTCACTGTCTCTTTCCAATTTATAAACATTTTACTTTTTGGCGAACTAATGGCAAATCTCATTTGTATGTTTTTATACGACCTGCTTATGGTGACTCACTGATTTTTACTAAAAGTCATACGTTGTCCTTTGAATCATTTCAAACAGATTTCTACAAAATGACTACCCCAGTAATGATATTTTCTTATGAGACTGGGTTGGTCAATTTTAGCATTCCGTCTATAATAATGAATAAACAGAACATTGTTATGTTGGCCTGAGAAATCTTCTGCTGAGACTAAAATTGCTGACTGTAACTCCTTTAGAGCTTATAGCTACAACCACCAAACTCTGGTCAGACCTGCAGACTGTTCATGACTCAGGTTGCTCTTTAATTTTTAACTAGACTTTTAACTGATTTAAAAGTAATTCGTATCAACACCTTTATTACTTTTTAAACTATTGACTTTTGTTTAAAGTCCTCTTTTACTTTAATCTGATTTTAACTTTTTAAGTCCCCATGAAACCAAAATGAAAGTTTTTTAGCTTTTGTCATGAATATTGCCCTTAAAGTTATCTATAAGCTAGTGTGCTCCAAAACAATGTCAAAATTTGCATTTAGAAAATATAAGCATTCAAAACTTGCAGTCTCTCACTTCCACCAGTATGGATCAATGATTTTGATAACATCACCCCGCACTTAGGCTTCTCATCAAACTTTGTCCAACCAAATGCCCTCTAGAATATGAAGTGTCCTGCCCTCTAAATTATAAATACATGCTGAAGCTGTGGCTGAAATCAGTCACTTGTTCACAGATTTAGTATTTTCTGTATGGTGAATGGCACAAAGTGCACTATACAGTGGATAGTGAATGATTCAGACAGTGTAAATATTTTAGTGATATAGATGAGATTAGGAAGAGAAACATTTAGACAGACTCTGTATTAGAAACATTACTGATGAGTAGTAGAGATAACAGAGATGCTGTCATATAAACAAAATGCTATTCGCTATTTAAAAAAAGGGGGCGGGCTTGTATGTCCTGCCCTGTCTTCTTGTTTCTTGAAAGTTTTCTAAAAATAACGACCAAAAAAATCCCACAGTCTAACATTGATGGAATGTAGGAATTCTCATTCAAACAAATATTTTTAAAAAACTCCAACTGTCAAAAATTTAAATTTAAACAGACAAATACAAGTCCTCTGATTTATTACTTTTCTACCTCTTTTTGATCTATCTATCTGTCTGTCTGTCTGTCTGTCTGTCTGTCTATCTATCTATCTATCTATCCCTACTTAAAGGCCCACTGAAGTGCTTTGAAACACTTCAATGTCTTAATCAATGTGTTGACAGTTTCAGCTGAAACAGGAACTCATGTTCAGGACTTAAACTGCATGGCCACCTGTAGTGGGAAATCTAGTCACCTTCCGATAAAAGTTGATCTAGTTTATTTATGTTTATTACATATTTACAGGTGTTGGAGGTGACTTACCAGTTTAAAAAGTTGTTGTTCAGCATTAGCTTATTATAGGTTTATCTTGAAAATGTATGAAATGCTTCCATTTTTTGTACTGCGTCTCCATTTTTTTTAATCTTAGGGGATACATCGCCCTTTTAGGAGTATAAATCAAGATATAAAAACATGTATATAGACTCTGATTCTGTGGCTTATGTTTTAGAAAATCAAATCTTTTTGTAATCTTGACAAAACACATATCGTTGGAAAGGTCTGACAGTCAAGAAGATTACTATGATATTGGTTGATATGACATGATACTGTGACAGAAATGGATTGATTTCTGACAGAAAACTGCATCCCAAAAAAAAAAAAAAAAAAAAAAAATTATATATATGTACACACATATATATATATATATATATATATCCTCTCAATAGAGTTTGGGAGTAACCCAGTGGTTATTTTTTGTACAGTGCCCAAACAAAATCTCACAGGAACCACAATTTTTGTGATATCAACTTCAAATTTGGAACATAACTTGGTTAGACATGTGGTTTTGATCTTACAGCAATTGAGTGCAACACATTTTATAAAATATTTATTTTCTTTAAAATAAAATAAAAAAAAATAGTATACAACATTATCTTTACTGTAAACCTAAACTTTTAAAAACTTCTAATAATCAGCAATAATCTGCTATGTGTCTTCTTTAAAAAGAGACTGACCTCAGGTCTGTATTTCAAAGCGTGTTGTAACAGGCATTGATAAACAAGTGTTTTCAGTGAATTTATACCCCCCAAAGGGGTGAGAAGGGAGAGTCAAATTTTGAAAAAAAAAAAAAATCATGAAATACATAATACAATAAGATGGAAAATAGCAATAAATTAATTTTCTGATGTCTCTTTATGGTTTTGCTTTCTTAGGGTTAACACTAGGTACGTTTCCATTACAGATTTGCACAAAACTCTGGCGATATTTTATACATTTCTACAAAAAAGTATTGCAAAATGACAACGTTTCCACTAACCAATGTTATGTGACAAACACAATTTGTTCCTCTCGCGATAAGTCATGGCAATTTTTGGGATTTGGATGGCTTTATTTAATCGAAAGAGGCGTATGCGTGTATCTTTACAGAAGCAGCGCGGAGAGCGGCTTCAGAAACGTGTGTGACGCTGCTGGTACAAACATAGCATCAGCTCCGGTGACCGTGTTGGAACCGTTACGCGCTGCAGATGTCTAAGCATTAATATAATGGAAAAACCCTTATACTTGAGAGCGGCTACGTATGAAGTGTTTCTTGTAGTTTATAGTACTTTGAAGAATGATCATATGACTTTTTACATATGCCATGTGACTTGCAAATGTGAAAAAGTCGTTTCCATTGCAGTTTTGCAAAATATCCCTTTTTCGAATTGCCTGAAAACCCACATGCGAGCACAATTTTTTTTTGCGATATACGCGTTTCCATTAGGTATATTTTCAACTAGCTAATGGGATAATGGAAACACACCTACTATCTAAATCGTTCCCTATCCCCTATATAGTGCACTATGTGCCATTCACCATACAGAAAATACACATTCTGTGAAGATGTGACCGATTTCAACCACAGCTTCAGAGTCTATTAATCCTGTAGAGGGCAGGACGCGTCGGATTCTAGACAGCATTTGATTGGACAGAAAGCTTGATGAGAAGCTGAAGTGCAGGATGATGTCATCAAAACTGTTGATCCATATTGTTAGAGTTAGAGAATGTAAGTTTAGAATGCTTATACCTTCTAAATGCGAATTTTGTCATTGTTTTGGAGCACACCAGCTTATAGATAACCTTAAGGCTAACATATTCATACTAATAGCCAAAAAACTTCCATTTTGACCTCATGGGGACTTTAAAGTTATTAATCTATTTCAAACTTTCTCTAGCTTTCTCAACTCAACTTCTTGATATATTTAAATATTAAATGATTTTCTATACTGCGCTTATTTCATGCTGTCTCACTTTTCAAATGACTAATAATTTTAACTCAATTTATAATTCATATTTCATGTCATATAATTTATATTTCATGTCATATTTTACAATTTAATTATCAAGTATCCATCTGATTATAAGTTGGTCATTCAAAATGAACTCATTTTGGGCCATCCTTACCACATTATCATATAAACACAGATGGTTTCACCTCACATCACGCATCTGTTCTTCATACTGTGTTTCCTGTTGCTCCACGCACCTACTTCCTGTTTCTCCCACTATCGATTCCTCCACCTCATTACTTCTCTTCTCAATTCTTCCCTGCTATCTCATTCCCTCCCGCTCTCTCTTTTGTATAATCTGTGTGATAGTGGTTTGCGTGCCGGGTTGTAAATCTGTTCTCATTTCCAGAGTTCAGTCGGCGACTGTGTGATCAGAGAGTTAAACAGCAGAACAGAGAGAGTGAGAGAGGCATGAATCGGTGATTGATTTATTGGAGCTGAGGTCCTTCAATGGGCCCGTAATGCAAAAGGGGCATTAATCACACTCTTACCTGTATATACGGGTTGGCTGTACATTTAAGAGAGAACGCTAGAGCGACGGCGCTTCTCTCGAGACATGATGCACTAAAGCATTGATACAGAACGAAGCACTTATGCAAAACTTTACTGTGAGTCTTTTCATCACCAACACTCACCATATAAAAAAGGCCATTCGTCAAGCAATAAAGCAGACAGCAGAATGCTTTAACCATCTGTGTACTAAATAAGGATTGATCTCCTTGCATTCATCACAAGGCCTCCCGAAGCCAAAAGTGTGTTCACGTCTTTGTTAAAAGATAAATGATAATCTGACACATAGGCACACCCATGGAGTCTATAATACCCGGAAAGAGACATCCGTTATCATTCCCATTCATCTCAACAGCAGGTGTCTGCCTGCCAAGGGAATTTTTAAGCCAATCCACAGAGCCATAAATGTCATGTGACTTCTGAAACTTTGCATTTTGTGATTTTGGATGTGTTAAAAGCATATGGGAGCAAAAAGGAGAGTAAACGATAAGATTTTCATTACTGGTTGAACTATTCCTTTATAAAAACTAAAGTTTGGTGCAGCTCTTACATACAAACATGGCAATTTGTCCTCTTAAATCAGGAGCGATAGGTGAATATGAATCAGTCACCTGTGCCGTTCTCAGGCTTTGCTGCGCCGCTGTCCGTGGTGCTGAATCAACTCAAGCTGTAAAAGCTGCTTTAATGTGTTCATTCTCATTTCTTCATTCGCGTGACGTAAACCCAGCCTCAGATTAAATGGAGAGGTCAGTGGTCAAGCCTCTGTAGCTCAAGACTTACTTAGCACTTAATTTACACAATCTAACATGACAACCTTTAAAGGGTAATTAAGCTATTCTACTTAGTTTGCAGTGACACAACATAAATCCATGCCAAAAAGGATTATATAAGACTGAGGACAATTTGTATTTTCTATTGTGTGCAATAGACTGTTTCTCTCATATAGTTGTAATTATTGGACATAATAATAATAATA
>JAHKKF010489231.1:0-11446 GCA_019740295.1 Labeo calbasu | reverse complement strand
AACCATAAGTGAGATCTTTGATTGAAGTCCTTGAAAATCAATAAAAGTACTGCTTCAAAAGTCTTTGAAAGACATGGAATTTTATTTTACAATATATGTATGAACCCTGTTATTTATTCAACCTCATATTGTTCCAAACCTGCATATGCATTTCTTTCTTTTTGGAACACAAAGATATTTCCCATTGACATCTATTATATGGACTAAAAAAAACTATGTTAAGTCAATGGGACCTAAAACTTTTTGGTTACCAACAATTTTTGAAATATATTTTGTGTTCCACAGTAGAAAGTGAGTTGTACAGGTTTGAAATGACGTGGTTGAATAAATGATAACTGAAWTTTCATTCTATGTTGAGTTTAAAGGGATAGTTCACCCAAAAATGAAAATTCTGTCATTAATTGCTCACCCTCACTGTAAGACCTTTGTTCATCTTCAGAACACAAATTAAGATATTTTTAATGAAATCAGAGAGCTTTCTGACCCTGCATAGACAACAACGCAACTAACATGTTCAAGGCCCAGAAACGTAGTAAGGATATTGAATTGTTTTTTTTTAAGTTTTGTTATTTTTGTTTTCCTTGTGAACAAAAACTATTTTCCATAGCTCCATAACATTACGGTTGAACCACTAAAGTCACATGGACTATTTTAACAATGTTCTTCCTACCTTTCTGGGCCTTGTTGTTTGAGCGTTGCTGTCTATGAAGGAAAGCTCTCAGATTTCATCAAAAATATCTAAATTTGTGTTCCGAAGATGAACAAAGGTCTTCGTAGATTTGCAACCACATGAGAGTGAGTAATTAATGACAGAATTTTCATTTTTGGGTGAAAAAATCTACTAAAAACCCAAATAGTACTGTTTGGGCAATGACCGAAAATACCCTACAGTCTTGTCAGAAAGTTTTGCATTGGCAAGCACTTCATATTTCTTCAGAATACATAAAAATATGCCTTATTCTGAAAGCTCTGTCTGTGTTTCAGGTGATAGAGATTGAAAGTGGCTGGCTTTTGGAAGTGGCTCCTCATTATTACAAGAACAAAGAACTGGAGGACAGCAGCAGTAAGAAGATGCCCCGCAAACAAGGCAAAGCCCGTGAAGAGCTGGGCTGATCCTGAGCTTAGATGAACGAGACTCATCCAGCCAATATTACTACACTGCACAGGAGACCTGTGAGAAACTCCATCAGTGTTCATTTGGAAATTATCAGGCGTTTTGTTTGGTAATTTGTGTAAAGTATTTTGGAAACCGCCAATTTTTATGTTTCAGCTGAAGTTGTTTCAATGTGTTTGAATGAGGAAATATATTTTTGATTACAAGTATACACGTGTTTTTGTTATTTATATATCTGTGATATGACCTCTGAAACTGTTTAAAAATATATGGCTGGGATGTGGATCAATATAAGGACGTTATCAAAGGTCATGCTATTGTAGGTAATTAAGACAATAGTGTTTTTATAAATGCACAGAGCAGATGTTTTCAGCGATATCTGTTAGGCTAAACCTCCTGCGCCTCAGGTAACTGTCTAAAATACATGATGTTTAGGGAAGAGAACCTGCAGGAAATTCTCATAGTACAAAATAGGGATTTTAATATGTGACCCTGGACCACAAAACCAGTCATAAGGGTCAATTTATTTAAAGTGAGATTTATACGTCATCTGAAATCTTCTGTTGATGTATGATTTGTTATGATAGGACAGTATTTGGCCAAGATACAACTATTTGAAAATCAGGAATCTGAGTGTGCAAAAAAATCAAAATATTGAGAAAATTGCCTTCAAATAAAGTTCTTAGCAATGCATATCACTAATCAAAAATTAAGTTTTGATATGTTTACGGTAGGAAATGTACAAAATATCAAACTTGATGTTTACTTAACACCCTGAAGATTTTTGGCATAAAAGAAAAACCGATAATTTTGACCCATACAATGTATTGTTGGCTATTGCTACAAATATACCCATGCTACTTATGACTGGTTTTGTGGTCCAGGGTCACTTATGGATAAATTGACAGACAAAGGCAATGCTCAAACATTAGTATATCAATAAAAAAGGCCAGAATGGTGGTATTAAATGAATTTATTAATACAGAAAGGTTAATGTGTTATGACATGCACACCCTGCAGTAAGTTAGAATATTCAAGTGTGTGTGTTTTACCATAGGAAAATTTAATTCTGTCCTTTGAAAAGTTCAGATAGTTTAATATATAGCCAGCAGTCAATTATTGGTAGCTTCCAGTCATTTGTGGTTTCCCCGTAAAGCTCTCAAATGAGGTGAAAGGACTGCCAAAATAAGTCATTAGTCAATGAGTAGCTAATGTTGTAAAATTGATTGTTATCAGAAGAAATGTTTTTCCTTAACCAGAAATTCATTTGAATGTTTGCCACAATATACTATATGGTCACGTTTGGTTATATTGTAGCGTTTATGACTATATGATTCAAAATAACACCAGATATCAGGATTTTGGAGGTAAACTAGGTCATGACTCAAGGACTATTCACATTCAGTATGCATGAGAGACAGGGCTAGAAACCCTACTTGATATGTGTTGTTTTTTTTTTTTGTTTAAGTTTAACAAACAAACACATCTTCTATATGGTGCATGTTTAAAGAAAAACAATTGAAAAGGACAGTGGAATAAGAAAAAAAAATCTTACTAGCATGTTCATTTAGGGTTTTCCACATTCCGTTTTGCGTTCTTTTGGAGGATTTTTTCAAATTCTATGTTCTGTTTAGTTCCTCTTTTGAAAGGTTTTTCAGATTCCATGTTCAGTTTTGCATTCTTTTTGAATTTTCTTTTTTTTCTGTCTCATGTACACTACCAGTCAAAAGTTATTGAACAGTAAGATTTTTAATGTTGTTTTTTTTTTGTTTTTTGTTTTTTAAGTCTCTTCTGCTCACCAAGCCTGCATTTATTTGATCCAAGTACAGCAAAAAAAATGTTTTACTAGGTAAAATAAGAGTTTTGTATTTTAATATATTTTAAAATGTAATTTATTCCTGTAATCAAAGCTATTATTACTCCAGTCTAGAAATCATTATAAAATGCTGTTTTGCTATTCAAGAAACATTTTTTATTATTGCTATTATCAATATTTAAAATAGTGATAATTTTTTTAGTTCTTTGATGAATAGAAAGATCCAAAGATCAGCATTTATCTGAAATAAAAAGCTTTTGTAACATTATACACTAGACCATTCAAAAGCAGCATTCACATTAATAAATTATTTTAAAATATATTCAAATTGAAAATTAATTATTTTAAATAGTAAAAATATTTTTAAAAATTCAAATAAAAAGGCTTGTTGAGCAGAAGAGGCTTCTTTAAAAAAAAAAAAAAAATCTTACTGTTCAAAAACTTTTGACTGGTAGTGTACGTGAACCAACCAGATATCTTGAGAAAATGTCACTATTTCATGAGGAAGTTTTTAAATTCATATTCATTCATGTGATGTGAATTTGTAAAAGAAGAAAGTATTCCACCCCTAAACCTAATCTTCAATTATGGGTCATAATAAGATCATATAAAATTTACACAAATTCGGTTTCAAATTTCAGTGTGTCTAGTGTAAACAGTCACTTCCTCTGCATTTCCAATATCTGAAATAGGGGTGTCGCAATATACCTGTATTGGCGAAATTTAAGTACACATAAGATAATATGACACATAATCCAGGCCCAGCACCATTATAGAGCGCTAAACTTTCATGTGTGATTTGTTTCATTCATACTCGACACCGGAAAATGCGAAAATAAATGTTCTGTATGATAAAACATGATGAGAATCAGTAGACATAGTCATCTCAGGTATTTCATATGGATAATTTACATTTATATTGCAATGCTAATCGACATAGCCTTGATCACTGTATAGAATACTATAAAATAAGTATCATAAATTGAAAAATCTGATATGATGAATTTGAAACCAGATCATCAAACAGTCTTATGTACAGTCATGTGAAAAAATTAGGACACCCTTCTGAATTTCATGGTGTTCTGTATCAGGACATAATAATAAATGATCTGGTCCTTGGCAGGTCTTAAAATTTGGAAAATAAATCCTCAGATAAACATCATCACACTGTGCCATTATTTATTTAAGAAATAAATACAGCCAGGAGGGAAAGGCCATGTGTGACAAAGTTAGGACACCCTATGGGTCAATTGCCTGTAGATCCACTTTTAGCAGCCATAATTTGAAGCATTCATTTTCTGTGTGACTTTATCATTCTCTCACATCATTCTGGATGAATTTAGAACACCTTTTCTTTTCAACGTTGCTGCAGTTTATTAGGTTTGTGGGCATTTGTTTATGCACAGCTCTCACCACAGCATTTGAATCAGGATGAGGTCTGGACTTGGACTGGGCTATTGCAACACCTTGATTCTTTTCTCTTTAGCCATTCTGTTGTAGATTTGCTGGTGTGCTTGGGATCATTGTCCTGTTGCATGACCCAATTTTGGCCCAGCTTAAGATGTCGGACAGACGCCCTCGCATTTGACTCTACAATACTTTGATGTACAGAGGAGTTGATGGTAAACTCAATGACTGTGAGGTGCCTTCTTGGGTTCTTGGGTTGTTTGCCATTTCTCTGAGCTTTACACGGTCTGATCTTGGGGTGAATTTTCTGGGACGTCCACTCCTTGAAGGAGAGGTGTCTGTTTTAAATGTCCTCCACTTTGTTCAAATTGTTTGGAAATGGCCGTATTACTCTTCTCAGATTGATGGCACCAACAATTGCTTCTGTAAGATGATTGCTGAAGTCTTACCTTCTTGGCATTGTGTAAACACACACCTGAAGGCTCCAGACCAGCAAACTGCTAAAGCTTATGCTTTTATAGAGGCGCTCAGACTTGCTGATGATCAGTTAATCTAAGGTGTTTGATTAGCAGTGCTTGACTGTTATTTACCCTCTTAATTCCAATGTTAACAGTAAGGTGTCCTAACTTTGTCACACATGGCTTTTCCATTTTGGCTTTATTTTTAGTTCAGTAAATAATGACATGGTGCAATTTGTTGTGTTGTTGTTCATCTGAGGTTTTATTTTTGAAATTTTAAGACCAGCCAAAGACCAGTTTTTTTTAATGATGTCCTGATACGGAAAACCATGGAATTCAATAGGGTGTCCTAACTTTTTCACATGACTGTAGTGAAGGCCAGACAGAATAGGCTGGTTTTCCATAATTTACTAACTGGTAACTTATCTGATGCTTGAGAACTTACCGCTGTGGAAGCTTCTTTCTGGCACCAAAAAAACCCTAAAAAAAACTAAAAAAGGTAACTGCACTTATGTCACGGCTTGGTCAGTTACCTGGATGCGCAGCCATATTGGAGATATTGGATTTAAACAACAGCATTGATTGCATGGGTAATGTACTACAGAATACATTGTTTTGCTAATTTATGCTGTTTAAACCACTTCAAAAAAAATATGTGGAACCTGCTAAATCATATAGAGAAGTACTTAGTAAGCAGGAATAAGCAATAGTTTGACAAAGTAAAGTTAATAGGTGGTAAAGATACATACAAGCAGAAGTTATTAAAATATTAGCCTAATATTTCACCTACCTGACCGGAAATGATAATAACAAACGTAAATGTTGTCAAGATTCTTGCCCTGGAAATCCTGGTTCAGCCAACCACAAACGCCTTTTGCTCCTCAGATCGTTTTGCACTCTTTTCCTTGATTTGTTATAACTTTTGTCAGTCTATAGTACTCCAAATGTTTTTTCCGGTCCGACCGATTAGTACAGCCCAAAACATGACAATAATTGACCATTTTCAACAGCAATAATTAGCTAAATTTGCAAATTCCATTCGGTTCAGAGGCATTATTTACATTCAATTCTGACTCTTTTTTTTCTCTGAAATCTGAGTTTACATCTCACAGTTCTGTTTTTTTTTTTTTTTTGACCCTGCCATAGAACAAAATATAAAAAATGTAATTATGACTTTCTGACTTATTCTCTGCGTTGCGACTTTGTCTCACAACTTTGAATTTATATCTCTCAATTCTGTTTATATCTAGCAATTCTGACTGAAAAAGTCAGAACTGTGTGATTAAATGTTATCTTTTTTTATTACATTGAAGAAATAGGCTTTCATATCATTGATCAAGATTCTTGGTCTGGAAATACTGGTTCAGTTTGGCCAACCACAAACGCCTTTTGCTTCTCAGACAGTTTTGCACTCTTTTCCTTGATTTTGTCAGTCTGTAGTACTCCATATGTTTTTTCTGGTCCGATCGATTAGTACAGCCCAAAACAGGACAATAATTGACCATTTTCAGCAGCAATAATCAGCTAAATTTGCAAGTTTTGTTCGGTTCAGTGGCATTGTTTACTGCCAATATGGCCGATCGATGACGCGTCGTGAAAACACTCTATTTAGAATTGCGACACTGCAACATTTTGCAAAATACGAACTCAGAATTCAGACTTTTTTTTAACCTCGCAGTTCCAAGTTTACATCTCACAATTCTGACTTTTTTTTCTCTGAATTCTGAGTTTACATCTCACAGTTCTGTTTTTTTCTGACCCTGCTGTTGAATAAAAAATAAAAATATAATTATGACTTTCTAACTTTTTCTCTGAGTTGCGACTTTGTCTCACAATTCTGAATTTATATCTCTCAATTCTGTTTATATCTTGCAATTCTGACTGAAAAAGTCAGAACTGTGTGATTAAATGTTATCTTTTTTTTTTACATTGTAGAAATGGTCTTTTGAACGTGGCATTAATCAAGATTCTTGCCCTGAAAATCCTGGTTCAGTTTGGCCAACCACAAACGCCTTTTTTGCACTCTTTTCCTTGATTTGTTATAACTTTTATCAGTCTATAGTACTCCAAATGTTTTTTCCGGTCTGACCGATTAGTACAGCCCAAAACACGACAATAACTGACCATTTTCAGCAGCAATAATCAGCTAAATTTGCAAGTTCCGTTTGGTTCAGTGGCACTGTTTACATTCAGTGCTGTCAATATGGCCGATCAATAACGCGTCGTGAAAACACTCTATTTAGAATTGCGCCATTGCAACAGTTTTGCAGAATATGAACTCAGAATTCCGACTTTTTTTTCCACATCGCAGTTCCAAGTTTACATCTCACAATTCTGACTTTTTTTCTCTGAATTCTGAGTTTACATCTCACAGTTCTGTTTTTTTCTGACCCTGCCGTTGAATAAAAAATAAAAATATAATTATGACTTTCTAACTTTTTCTCTGAGTTATGAGTTTGTCTCACAATTCTGAATTTATATCTCTCAATTCTGTTTATATCTTGCAATTCTGACTGAAAAAGTCAGAACTGTGTGATTAAATGTTGTTATCTTTTTTATTACATTGTAGAAATGGGCTTCCATACCTGGCATTGATCAAGATTCTTGCCCTGGAAATCCTGGTTCAGTTTGACCAACCACAAACGCCTTTTGTTCCTCAGACAGTTTTTTGCACTCTTGTCCTTTATTTGTTATAACTTTTGTCAGTCTATAGAACTCCAGATGTTTTCTTCCGGTCCGCCGTTAGCACAGCCTAAAACATGACAATAATTGACCATTTTCAGCAGCAATAATCAGCTAAATTTGCAAGTTTCGTTCGGTTCAGTGTCATGGTTTACATTCAGTACTGCCAATATGGCCGATCGATGGTGCGTCGTAAACAACACTCTAAGAATTCTGACATTGAATTGCAACAGTTTTTGCAAAATATAAACTCTGAATTCTGACTTTTTCTTCGCAATTCCAAGTTTTACATCTCACAGTTCTGTTTTTTTTCTAAATAAAAAATAAAAAATGTAATTATGACTTTCTGACTTTTTCTCTGAGTTGCGAGTTTGTCTCACAATTTGTCTCTTAATTCTGTTTATATCTTGCAATTCAGACTGAAAAAGTCAGAACTGTGTAAAAAGAACACACCTGGCATTGATCAAACAATGCAACCATATTTAACCGTATCTCCCCTCTAATCTAAAAACAATCTGGTAACCTGATCCCCCAAGTTCAGCCATGTGTATTTTGCATACAGCTTATCCAGTCATCAAGAAGTGGCTCTTTTGCCTTGTTTCTCTTCCTCACCATGTACCAGTAATGGAAATTGCGTGTTGACAACAACTCTTCATCCAAGCTGAAGGGGTGGTGTACAGCACAACAAACCATAAAACCCTTTATCATCAATATGAACATAAAATTTCCACGTTGCCGGAATGGGAGAGTGCTTCCTTCTCTCTTATCAGGCAGCGCGTGTGAACGAGAGAGTGCGAATAACAGACTAAGTCACTTAATTTATCAGTGACTTCCTTAGATCTTCATAAACTTCCTTATTATTCCCATCAGAATTGATTAGGCAAAACATGTGGAATCAGTGAATCATTTATGGAATTTGTCTCCTTTACAACAAGCAACAACAAACAACAACCAACATGACTTTCGTCCTGAGACGTGCATTTGTTGTTGTTTGTTAGGCAAACTTTTGAGAATTAGGCGGTCTGTTTGACTTTTGATTAGTAACTACCAGCCATGCAGAGACATCCTGTCAGCATCATGACTGTGAGTTTTGCATGAACAAACATGACTCACATTGTGATATTTAGAGCGCTGATATCCATACTTGATCATTCAAGGTCAGCTGAGATGTTGGAAAATAAAACATGGGTATATTAGTCAGTGGATTCCTCACATTCAAACTCGAGCCGGTTCGAATAGCACCTGGGCGAGTTCAACAGGTATGGCGGGGTGAAAGGAAGGAGGGAAGAGGGACAAAGAAAAACATGCAGAAGAGGTGGAGACACGTTGCTTACGTCAGCATATGATGAAAACCATGCTGAAAGGACCGAGAAACTCAGAAGGGACTAGATTGCACACCTTTCATGTTGCTTTGTTGGATGCACACCTAGACTGGAATATGTGCTTCTGGAGCCAGGCGAACTTCAGAGGCACATGAACATCTGGGTTCAACTGCTCTTCAGCTCATAGGTAGTTTGCACATTTTTTTAGAAACTCTTTAACTTTTTAAAAAAATCACGGATTTTAAATGATTAATCAGTATGCAAATGTACAGTAATAATTAGTCATTCGTTTACAAATGGGGTTGACTTTGAGTCAATTTACAAATATATATATATATATATATATATATATATATGTATTCATTTGCTATTTTACATATGTATATTGTCACGTTTTTCATTTGTCGTTCATAATTTATTTACTGTTTAAAAACCTTAATCAGGCTACTTGATTCTACAGTGACAACATGCCCCGCTATTGATGTGTTAAATGAATCATATCTTCTCTGATTATTTTTGGGAAATTATGGTTTAAAATACCTTTTTTTTATCTTTACGTTGTGCGACTAAAAGCAATCGGATTTCAAAAACAAACCTACACTGTGAAATTCAGTGTGACAACTAGCCCCGGTCTCTTTGTAAATGTAGGGTGTGTTGTTGTCAAAATTTATGACAAGTTTCAACTGACTTCATCTGGCTTGTGCTAAACCTGTGGGTGTGAACCTTCCATTTGAGAAGTCATTTAGTGCAAAATATATTAATTATACCAACATAAACATGTTCTGAAAAAGAACCTGTTTTGTGTGGCTCAATTAGTTAACGCACCTGACAATTGAACGAATTGTTTTTTATACGGTCAGTGGGTAAAACCTTGAACTGTTTGATTCCAGAGCAACTAAACTCAACCTAGATTTTACTTACTAATTCATATTACACATTATCATTCATTTTCAAACGATATACTGTTTGCTCTTAGACATTCCTTTTTTGTGACTTTCATGACCTGACTCAAAGTTAAAGCTTAACCATGAGCATACAAAATGAAACTGGGATCTGTAACCTGTTGTAAAACCTTGATATTCTGGTTTGCATTCTTGTACAGTCAGACTTTAGAGTTAAAGTCAAAAACTCTTATGGGTTTCTAATTCTGGGTTAATTTGACATCTTTGTCAATTTGAAAGGCACTACAGTGCTAAAATGGAACGGCATGCCGTTTAGCAACAAGTGATCACAGGTAGTTCCTCATAATATATGTGCACTTTGCACAATAACAGAAACTTTCACATGCTGCGTGAAAGTTAAGTATCTGAGGAAGTTCAAGTTGTCAGCAGTTACACATTATGCTGTGTTGAGTATTATTTTTGTGCAGATGGATAAAGATTGTGCGCTCAGTTCATTTTCATTAAACGTTATCTACCTCATAAACATGCAAATAAGAACAGTAGCCGGAGGTTTACAAATGTACAGTGTATTAATTACTAACCCAAGATTACATATGAACAATGTAAAACATGGAAGATAATTCAAAATTACGTTAACCCTGTAAAGAGCTTGTTGAACATTTAGACAAAATATAAAAAAAAGGATTATATCTGATACAGCATTGCTAAAAATGTCTAATCTATCAATCAGAAGTCATGTAGTAGATTGTGTACAACAGGTTTGTCAACAAAGTTTTGATCATGTTGATAACTTAGAGGCCCTTATGTAATAAATATGACATAGCAGGCTTTACAGGGTTATGAATGACCCTGGGTCAAACGTTGGGGCAAATTCAGAGCCCTGTAATGGAATAAAAAGAAAAACCAGCAATAACCAATAGTGTATGACCAAACAAACTCCTGTTCTGGTCACACTTGACTGCTACACAATTTAGTGTACTATCTCCACCCTTGAGTTACATAGCTGCACGCTTTGGTAATCTGAGTTTGTTCTTGAGCCATTTTACATATGTGCTCTTAAAGGTCATGGCGCACTTGAGTCTCTTTGAAGAGTTTTGAATACTTTGACTGTACAACTATGGCATCTATGATTCCACGAAGAACCTTTAACGTCCATGGAAACTTTTTTCTGTTGTGTAAAAGGTTCTTTATTGTGGAAAAAGTTTTGTCATATTATTAAAATGTTTTTCACACTACTGCATGGTACTTTTAAAGGGATAATTCACCCAAAAATGACAATTCTGTCATTAATTACTCACCCTCATGTCGTTCCAAACTCCGTAAAGCCTTCGTTCATCTTCGGAACACAAATTAAGATATTTTCAGTGAAATCCAAGAGTCTTTGACGTGCGTTCATGAGAGTACCACAGTATTCTTGTAGCTTTATAAAAGTTTTAGTATGAATATGTTAGCCTTAACGTTATCTGTAAGTTAGTGTGCTCCAAAACAATGACAAAATTCGCATTTACAGCATATGAGCATTCAGAACTTACAGTCTCTATCGTCTGCCAACAAGGATCAACAGTTAATGACGTCACCCTGCACTTCAGCTTCTCATTATAAACTTTCTGTCCAATCAAATGCTCTCTAGAATCCGACGCGTCCCGTCCAGTGTTGCCAACTTGGCGACTTTGTCGCTAGATTTAGCGACTTTTCAGACATCCCTGGCGACTTTTTTTCGAAAAAGCGCCTAGCGACAAATCTAG
>JAHKKF010489223.1:0-11835 GCA_019740295.1 Labeo calbasu | reverse complement strand
AGTGTCTTATATCACTGGAGTCCTTGGCTCACACTGGACAAAATGCATGCCTCAGATTCGATTGTGGATTTTTTGCGAAACCTACTTTTGCAGACTAGTCCTAAGTTTTTCGCCCGATCAGAATAAACTGCAAAAGGACACCAAAACATTTGAAAGTTGCAGTGCCACTTGAAGTAAAATGTCTATAACTCCTGAATGGAATGAGATATGTTCACCAAACTTAGAACACGTACGTAAGAGCTCCATCTGAGGTCACAGGAAAAAATCATGGGATTTTTTGGGGGAAATAATAATTTAAAAAAAAAACGACAAAAAAAAAAAGAAAAACAGAAAAATGGCTATAACTGCGCAACTATTTGTCCTATCAACAAAAATGGTTATGCACGGTCTTGGTCCAAGTGCCACAAATGTCTGTAAGGATATTTACATAGCTCAGAAAAACATGGCTGCCACTGGCTAATTAAGTCTGAGCACTTATTAGATAAGGTTAACCCGGGGGCTTGCTCCCTGCAGTACAATTCTCTGGACTCTCTAGGTCAATAATTATCAAAAAAATTGTTGAAATTTACCCTTTGGGAAGCTATAATGGCGTCGTTTAGAAATGGGGCCTGTCCGAGTTTACCCAAAATCCTGTAAAGCCTAAAGGAAAACTCAAAACTTCACGAAACCTGGTGAGCGCATACGATTGGTGATTCTAAAGAAGCATGAAAAGTTTTAAGGAGATCGGCCCACAGCTGGTGCTTAAACAGTCATAAACATTAAAAAACATAGTATTTCTTTGGTAAATTTCCTGGATTTGCCAAAAAATGCTTTTTTTAAAGTCAGTGATTTAGGTGGTAACAGGCTTGCTAAATAATGCATTTTCTCATATGTGCTTAAATGCCTTGAAGTTCTTGAACCCCGATAACTGCTGCTTGCAGCTATATTTATATGTATTTTTTTTACTTCTTTATCTTTCTTTTCAAAAACATTTTAAACTACATTTTAATTTTAATTTTTTTTTTTACAAATATTAATATTATAAATTTACAAACATCATTACAAAATGTGAATTTCATGAATGTCATCATGCCATCGCACCACATGACACAAAAAAAAAAAGAGAAAAAATCACATTAAACTTCCTAAATTCCAACATGCTCATCACAGAATTAGTATATTTGGTCACACTTTATTTTAAGGTCCAGTTCTCACTTTTAACAAACCATTGACTATGGCTTTTGCCTCAATAAACTCCTAATTTGCTGCTTATTAATAGTTAGTAAGGTAGTTGTTAAGTTCAGGTACTGGGTTAGATTAGGGATGTAGAATATGGTCATGCAGAATATGTGCTTTATAAGTACTAATAAACAGCCAATATGTTAATAATAGGCATGCTAATAAGTAACTAGTTAATAGTGAGAATTGTTCCCTGTACTAAAGTGTTACCATATATTTAAATAATTATATTTAAAGAGAAAACATTTTTTTTTTATTTATCCATACAAAAAATGTCATGTCACTGACCAATCCTTTATTTAAATATAAAACAGAAATGCACTTACCAGTAAGAGCCACAAATGAGCTTTCTAACTCTCATCAACTATCCCAAACCCACAAATATGACTAGTTCTGCCCTTCTTTATGCCCTCTGCAATCATCTCAGTCTTGAGGGATTTTGAGGTACATGGATTGTTATTTCTATGTTCTCTCTTGGCTTCTGAGTCAATCATTGTTTTCTGTAAATATCCATCAGGACAGAGTTAGTCATAGTTAAGTGTTGTTCTTTCCATGACCCTCCACTCTACCCACTAATATGGCTCTCTATAAGTCAAAGATATTGAGAGAAACTTCACATTAGCACGGAAATGGACATGATAGTAAAGCACTTAGCGAGTGAGACTGGGACATCAATGGCCAAAGTGGGATGTCAATAGCCACTTACGTTAACGCCCTTGACGTATGCTGGCCGTGTCAATAACAATGAGGAACTGTCAATACCTCTATCAGTATTGTAGCCTCTGCACTGAGTGACTCCATCCAGCGTTTACCCAAAAAAGAGGTCTGAACTTTCTCTGCGTTCTTTAAGAAAAACGTGGTCTAGTAATAGAGCAAACAAACAGTTACATATACTTTTAATTAACTGTTAGCATGTCAGGAGATGGAAAATAAAGTCGGTGTACTTTGCAGGATGATATCTGATAAAAATCTGTCTCCTAAGATAAGTAAAGTTTCCATGCACCTAAATAAAGGCTTCACACTAGGAGGCTGCCCACAAATATGCCGGGGTTTGCCGGCTCCCATGAAGGATACCCCCGGGGTGGCTGAGAGAACAAGATGAACCGAGAGAGACTATTTGTGTTTGTGTGTGAAACTTGATGCATCGAGGGGAAAGAGGGGTCTCTCAGGCTGTTATTCTCCTTGGTGTCATTGACAATGCCACAGACGGATGTTGTTTTGGCCTTGTGTCTGTCCTATACACACATACACACACAAAGTCATACAGTCTCACGCACAGAGGTGACAGCAATGAACGATACAGTGACACTAGAAGCACACACCAATGGATCTGGAAATGCTTCCTCATTTACTCGATCAAACATGGTGTCGCAGGAAACTGCGGTTGAGGGCTGTAAAGTTGATTTAATATTTTAGTGCCAAATGTGTTGGGAATAATGCATTCGTATTGAAATGTGCATCTGTGAAGTTATTCTCTCATACATCCTGTTTGCACGTTACTTTGTCGTCATTTGTGTGTGTAATCTGGTGAGTGCTGGGCTGCATGGTGGCTGCCTCTCTTGTTCTCCCAGCTGTCCTAACATGGTGCTGTGTTGACTGTAAACACAGCTGCAGGTCAGAGTACCAGACTGGTCAGACACTGGGTCAGTGTAGAGGGAGAGAGAGCGAGAGAGGGAGGGAGAGATGGTAGACTTGTTTTAGAGACCTTGCATGCTACTAATAATCTTCAACTTGAGCATAACAGGTGAAACATCACTTTGTGTTGGTCAGTAGTTTATGTAAGTTAAATGTTTAAGAAATACATAGAATAGTGACCCCCGGAAGTATGTTGGCAATTTTGGATGCTTAAGTCTCTGTGGTTCACCCAAAACTGAAAATTCTGTCATTAATTACTCCCCCTTATGTCCTCCCAAATCCATATGACTTTCATTCATCTTCAGAACACAAATTAAGATATTTTTGATGAAATCCCGGAGCTTTCTGACCCTTCATAGACAGCAATGCAACTGACACGTTCAAGGCCCAGAAAGGTAGTAAGGACATCATTAAAAGAGTCCATGTGACATCAGTTGTTCAACTGTAATGTCTTGTGCGCAAAGAAAACAAAAATATGAATAAAGTTGTTATTTTTTTCCCACAAAAACTCAACATAGACTCATTGGAAATACGCCTCTACATTTCTGCAAAACTGAAAAAGCGTACCTATATGTAGGAATCACTGTAGTTTCTAGTTCAAATTAACACTAGAGGCAGTAAGACTATGACAACTTGTATTCCTTTTTACACAAAGTATGATTTACAGGTACAGAGTTTTGATTAATAAAGCCTAATTGTCAGACAGTTACTTTCAGAATATTATATTATGGCTTCACAACATTTTTAACATCCTGTGTGATTTGAAAACTGATGCTTCTGAGCGTTGTTGTCACATATTCAGCTTCATATGGACAAGTTTTCTAATTCAGTAGGTTTACTCGGTACCTCATGCAATACGGCATTGCACTTGACTAATGAAGAGCTCCAGTACGAATCCCGTGAAACTACGGTTTGGCAGAACAGCTCAAATCTGCATAAGGAAGTTAAAATAGCACATCTGCATCAAGGAATGTATTTTTATCTCACTTTTGCATTTGTTAACACTTAAGGTTAGGTTAAGGGTTGGGTTTGGTGTAGGGGATATTTCCAGTATGATAGAGCATTAACCTTTAGCGACACTTCCCGGATATTTGAATTCTGAATAGCCATAATGCATACCTCAAGCAGCATAATAAAAACACAGCAATATGTTCCTGTACCAACGTAATAAACACATGCCATGGTCACGTACTGAATGTGTTTTAATGCCACTCTCTGGACATTTCACTTTAAAACTGCCGTGAAGAAATGTATATAGAGGCATGTATTTCCTCGGTTGCAAAAAGTATACTCGTAGCTTCATAACATTACGGTTGAACCACTGTTGTCACATGAAATATTTTAACAATGTCCTTACTGCCGTTCTGGGCCTTGAACATGTCAGTTGCATTGCTGTTATACAGGGTCAGAAAGCTCTCGGGTTTCATCAAAAATATCTTAATTTGTGTTCCGAAGATGAACAAAAGTCTAACAGGTTTGGAATGAAATGATGGTGAATAATTGATGACAGAATTTTCATTTTTGTGTAAGCCAATCCTTTAAACTGTTTAATGTTTGAATGCCATTGCATTATATAACAAAGTATAAAACCAAGTGGCATTTGCAATGAAATTATGCTCGAAATTACTATCATGAACCATTTTTTAAATGATTTTGATCCAGTTGGTCTCAAGAAGATTTTTAGCGAATGTATGAAGTCAGTTCTCCTCAAGTTCACAGTTATCCTAGCAGAGAAGCTCATTAACTATGAATTAGATGTTTGAACAATATATCTAATGTTTTATCATTTAAAATGAAATAATTTGCTTGAACAGTGTGTTTGTGCACTCTTTCCTTAAAATAACTGTACTTGGACTAATATTATGTTACATATACAAAGAAATTCATACATTTTTAATTGTCTAAATTTTTATTGGGGCCGCTATACATCAAAAGGAGATACAATCTGGACTTTTAGTTAAATATAGATCAGGCATGCATTAAAAGGTCACTGTCTGGAACAGATGGCAGATGGACAATGTGCTGAACTCTCCATTTTGTCCAGTACACCTCTGTAAGGAGGATGCTGTATTGTTGCTATTGCTCTGTATATTTATAGTTGGGATGTCAAACTTTGAGCTTGGTGCTGCTGGTCCAGGATCCCAAAGGAGTAATCAGAATCAGCTGGGTCCATAGAGGTCAGGCCAAGCCCAGAGGTCAGCCCTGGATGCTGCAGGGTCACCGAATGTTAGGTGTGACCCTGACACCCTGGATCGCTGGAAGAGTGCGCTTATCAAACCCTCTGGACTTATAGATATTGATACTGGGCCTTGCGTCCTCATAACCTTTCATTGACTCATTGAGTTCATTTATGTATGCAGCGGCTAAAACAGGAAGAAATTATATATTCGATAGCCGCAGAGACTAGAAAAGGCGAGAGAGGTCATATTTGTTACTAAACAAGCCCCCATTCCTAGCAACGAGACCTTTGACGTCAGATTCCGAACAGACACGAAAAAGGTCACTGGGGTCATCCCAGGGGAATGTCAAGAGTTGGTGTGTGTTTGTGTGTCTACGTTAGTGTTTGTGTATGTACACCAGAAAAGAGGCACGCAGTTCCGAAGAGAGGAACAGATGGAGACAGAGAGAGAGAGCGGGATGGCGAGTGAGAGAGAAGGAAAAAAAGGCAAAAGGAAATAATCAAATTAGCTTTTTTGAACTGAACTAGCAATGCAACGCCGCACAATATCCTGCCGCGCGCCAGTTTCCCGTGAGAACGGGAGTCGGGTACACACTGCTCACTCAGACAGTTCAAACATATTTACCCCTCATTGGAAGGTACAAATTAAATTAGTCCCTCCACAAAGAGGGGATGTTTGCCCCTTCTGTTCTGATGTCATGGTAGTGGGCTACATGGAGCGGGAGGCCACTGCAGAGTAACCCACATGCATTTATCTTCCAGACCATTCATCTTCCTGTTCATACTCATGCATACACACAGCGACTCTTGCCTCCAAACGCAGAGGATGAAAGCACAGCCCTGCCTCTTTCTCTGCCTGGATGTATCCGCTCCATACCCCAAATGAGAGCAGGAGACACACAGTCAAGTGTCTGACACTTTTTGTATACGACACCATGGATGTTGTCTCACTCCCTATTTCTCTTTGTTTCGCTCTCACTTCCTCTCACTCTCTCTCTTGCTCTCTCTCTCTTTGTGTCAGTGGAGTAATTTATCTAAAAATGCCATCATCATTTACTGAACCTCATGTCATTTCAAACTTATAGGCCTTTTGTTTTACTTAAATATTTGGTTATGCCTTTTTCTGTTTAAGTACAGTATTTGGACTGGAGCCTTAAAACCTCAAAAGGATGCAAAAATCAGTATTTAGGTATCATGAAAGTTCATATGAGTTATCTAAATTATTGTTTATTGCAGGGGTGATTTTTGTAGGCCAAAACCTTAAAACAAATTAGCATTTTAGCACCTTTTATTCCATTGCCCTGAATGGGTTTTTGGTTAAATGCCTGTAATACAATATATTTTCACATTTTATTCTATGACAAAGTACATCATTAACACCCCTTTGTGATTGTTTTAATGTTTTTTATTTGTCTTGAGAAAGATAGTTGCTAACAAGTGGCTAAATTGGACTACACTGGTTGTCACGCACATTAAACGTCATAACAGGTAAACTTATCTACTCACTTTTTTTAAACAAAGAATGAAAGAGCTGTCGATGAACGTGAAGTCATGTGACCACAGTGTAGTGATAAGTGAAAGAATCATTCAGACCAGTTTTGGCAACTGAATCAACAATTTAATTGAAGGGTTCTTACTCAAAAGAACAATTCTTTGAGATACACAGAAGATTTTTGTGAACAATGCATTAAATAATACTATCATATGCATTCTGAAGACTTGCAATATAGTGCACGAGTCATATCGACCACTTTTACAATGCTGTTATGGTGTTTTCATCATTTTTGAAGCTTAAGGACCTAGTTCCCACTCATTTTGTGGGGAAAAGGAGCAATCAGCATAATTCTTCAAGATCCCGCTTTTAAGTTCCATAGAAGAAATAAAATCATGTCAGTTTGAATGTGAACAGGAAACTCTGTGTTTTAATCATGAACATTGTGGATTTTGGCCACTCTTTTGCTCACGAGATGGGTAACTGCATTGTAAGGTCTGCAATGCCCTTTAATGTGTCAGTGTCCTCAGCACTGAGATGATTCAACATTTCCCCTCCTTGTTCCTCTCTTTTCCTCCCTTCCTTTTTTTTTTGACAATAAGAAGCCTCTGTGGATCATAAACGCTTCCAGACATCGTACAAGGACGCTATGCTGAAAGATCTTCCCTCTGTCTCTTTAAAATGCTCCATCTGCTTCCAATGACAACTGCTTTACTCCCATAGTCTTTATAATCATGTCAGTCAGGCCCAGAATGAATCCAATGCTGCTGTATCTGTGCCAACAGGCCTGTTCACTGATTACGTGATTATTTGATGGCTTTTGATTGTGCCGATTAGGCAAGGTGATGTCCCAAGGATTGCAGGACTCGATTTGTTACACATCAAGGTTATTAACAATATCATGCGGACAGAATATAACTACAAAGGGGTCTCTTTTTATTCTCTTTTTCCAAGCAGAATGTAAGAATATCCTTGAAAAAGACCATTTGCCAAAATTTAATTTTGTATTCTAGTTTTACATGTCTTGAAAGAGTCCAGACCTTAGTATAGTCAAGTCAGCTGTTATTCTCATATGTACAATAAAAGTGTTCTCCACAAACAATATAGATGCAAAATATACAAAATAACAAAATAACCGGTCACACTTTATATTAGGTGGCCTTAACTACTATGTATATACTATTTACGAAAAAAAAAGCACAATACTTATTGTGTTCATTTTGTATTGCAAAACACTTTTGCTGCTATTGAGATGGGATACGGGTAAGGTTAGGGACAGGTTTGGTGGTATGTGTAGGTTTAGGGATGGGTTAATGTAATTACAGGAATTAATGTAACAGATGTAGTTACATGCAGGTATTTTTTCAAATATAAGTGCGGTGTAAAAACATGTACACAGTAAGTGCATTGCATATTATTATTTATTTAAATGTAAGTACATAGTAGTTAAGGCCACCTAATATAAAGTGGGACACGATAGTCAAATAATAATTCCCAATTGTCAAATAATAATTTTATTATAATAATAATAAAAAGTACCAGTGCTAATAACGAACTTATAGCGATCGGTAGAAAGTTGCAAAAATGGGTAAATGGTAGGCAGTAAAATGCGCATGAGCAATTGGGCATATAAGTGGTCATATATTAAACATGGTGCAGTCGATTGTTGTTTCAGTATTTTTTTCAAAAGAAAAAAAGCAGATTCGGGTACCTAGATTGGTGGAGTGATGCTGTAAAGTCCTAGTAAAGTATGTCACATTGTGGTAGCCTGCTGAATCCACCATAGTGAGTATTCAGAACTACCCTGTAAGGTGGTGAAATTGCGTGCATTTTTGGGATTTTTGTGAGCGTGCTTGTGCCGTTACATGATTTGCATAATTCCTTCACTAAAACTATGCAGGCAGCAAGTGCAAATAAACAGTGCAGAGTTGCAATGAGAGAGAGGCTAACGTTACTGTCTCCCTCTGACCCAAGAAAGGTGGGAACAAGCAAACAAACAATTCGCCGGAGGAATGCGTTTCGTCTTTTAGGAGAGGATGAAAAGGGAACAAAACGGGGTGAGAACTAACAGGCTGGCCAGCATGTCAGTTGTCACAGTTCTCTCTGTTTGTCTCACATTGCCTCTCTCTCTCCTTCTCTGATGGCCTCTGCCCCGACACTTCATTCTGCCGTTGAGCGGTCACAAAAGGCTAGTAACTGCACTGCCTGTTGGATGTGTAA
Source organism: Labeo calbasu (assembly GCA_019740295.1). Taxonomy (NCBI): domain Eukaryota; kingdom Metazoa; phylum Chordata; class Actinopteri; order Cypriniformes; family Cyprinidae; genus Labeo; species Labeo calbasu. The sequence goes on along the minus strand of JAHKKF010489223.1, from coordinate 3,091 downwards.
ACAATGGCATTGTTTACTGTTTTGTTTATTATGCTGGGAGAGATTAGCTGTTATTGGTTTCCTCCAAGCCCGGCGGAGGAAAAGCTGCTTTTAGCCACCACCCTCCCACACACACACATACACACACACTCGGTCCACCATTGAGGCTGTCACACCCCTGTCAGTTCCAATAAAAGTGCCCTACCTGAAGTATGCAGATGAGCCGCTTTGTGGCGTTCGGGCACTGGACAGGCCGCCATTCTCCGGGCCCCTTTCTATTATAGCAGAAGCTTGGGGGCCAGGCACTCCTGGGGTCAGGGCCTTTCACCCTCTGGGTCTTGACTTCTGCCACCGTAGCCTGACAAATCACCCCCACACACACAAAGGGCCGCTTGATCCACAGCGTGAGAGAGCTGGCCCAACTGCAGCCGGGCTGAGCGAGCTAACGGCCCTCTTTTTTCTTTCCCTCCTCTTCGCCAGCCAGACTGTTACGATCAGACAAAAGGGGAAAGACGGGATGTTGAAAGAGGAAAAGGGAAAAGAGAGAGCAGAAGAAAGAGGGAAGGGGGAAAGCCGAAAGAGAGACGTTTGGGTCCTTTCATTTGGGGCGACTGTGATAAATGGTTGCCCTTTTGCTGGGCTGTGCACTCCCACTGTTCGGTTGGAGCCCTGGGTGACAAGAGGGTCTTTGAGAGAGAAAGAAAGACAGACAGATAGACAGACGGAGAACGACAGACACCTTGCGATATATATTCTCTTAGCGGCTCTATGGCTTAGAGAACAGGAGCCGAGGGCGAGATGTCGTAGACGGGGTGAATTCGATTTTTATTCCTTATCCACCCACTGCTTGGCACTGAATCAACCAACGGTATTCATTTAATTGGCACAAATTATCACGGCAACATTGAAAAATATTGCATAGACTGCGAAATTAATAAAAAGTGACTTTTCTTTTTAATTCTACTGAAGGATTCTTGTGAATTACAATTACAGTTACACTTTGGCATTCGGGAGACTCAAGTTCATATTCATATTTAGCCCTTTCTGTGCCCTTGTCTTCTCTTTATTTCCTCTCATCTTGTAATGTAAAGTGTGAAAAAATCAAAATATAAAATAGGAACATGTACATTAGTGCTAAATTTATCAAACTGACATGTTTAGTGTCTCTCTTCACTGCCGTTTGTTTGTGATGCTAGGCCAATTACTGCTTGCAAACTGTATCAGAAGGATCACCCAGAGCCCAACAAAGGCAAATTATCCAATTGAGAGCGTTACAATCTACTTAATTGGCTTCTAAAGGCTGATTAACAAGTTTGAATTAAAAGAGAAAAGGAGGAGGAAAAAGGAGAAGGTTGAAAGGCTCTAGTGAACGATATGAAATTCATGGTTGATTTAATTGTTTGTGATGAGCCCCTTTAGGAGGCAAGGGGGTGAGGGGGCTAGGATTACACGCAGCTAAAAGTCACTGCTCTGCCACAATAGTGGAGAAATTGGTTGGCTATCGCTATTCAGTGCACCTCGCCTCCTACCTTTAGCTGGGATGGCAGGGCTGTGCTGTAGTGTGAAGCTCTGGGGGTGGAAATTGGAGGTTATGCTCCTCTTTCTCTGTAATCTCACCCTAGAGGTTTGAGGAAACCAGTGTTGGGAGAAACTGAGCAACTTTGGTCGGACTTCTGGATGGCTAACCGGATAACTCGTAAACACGTGTGCGCACACACATATGAGACACATGCACGCTCTGACAAAAAGAACTATGTGCCACCATGCCATAATCTCCGCCTTTGCCCAGTGGCCCAAATTTAATCCAGCCTTTGATCCGCCCCCTAATCTGTGATTACAGGCCCAGTGCAGAGGGTGGGGTGGTGGGTGCGCTGCCTGGTAGGGAAGCCTCTCTCGCTCTCATCCCACAGGGAGTCTGCCAATTGACATGGGCTTTAGCGCCTGCTCTTCCATGGGCGGGCAGAATTAGACCCTAATGCCTGTTTAGGGAAAATACTGAATACAGTGAGCATTGAGAAGCCCTTGGTGGCCATGATGGGAATAATCATGCCTCCTCTCATAGTTTGTCTTATATAGAGGAGGGGGGAATCGCTTTGAAAGAGAAACTAGGACTTTGGTGTAGTTGTCATAGAATATAGCACACCCTAAAGTACCTTGCTATTGTGGTGGATGAGTAAGTAATTTAATTGAATTTTCAAAAAGTGTCCTTATAAGTCAGTATATGGTTTATTTCAACCCAGGTCCATTTCAACTCAGTGGAAAAACATGCCTGTGGTAACATTTCTACAAAATTACATGAATACATTTTTAAATGTTTCGCAATACTTTTACATTGAAATGTCCAGTCCAGTGAATGACGCTAAAAGTTTTCATTCCGTTGGTTGCTGTATGTACTCAGTTGAAACAGTCACAGCAATTCTATTTACATTATTTACACATTTTTGAGCATGTAACCCAACTCCTACCCCTAAACTATTTGTCAACATATAACACAAAATATTAACCCTTAAATGCATGAATATTCCACCAATTACAATTACATGTTTGCGACCCAGACCTATATCTCCAGCACAGATGGATCTCTATTGATATTTTAAGAACAATTACAGAAGAATAAAATAAAGCATATTTTGTTACCTTTTGAAACTTAGAAAGATTCAGTTTGAACAGATGATTGTACCAATTGCCGTCATCGTCAGAGCCACTTCTACAGTGCATTCAGCATCTAACTCATATTTGCGATCTCAGCCGTATTAGCAAAACTATCATTTTGTCTCCAAAGTCAATAGTTTGATCGCTGGCAGCTTGTTCACCACATCCACCATCAAATGACAGTGACATTTATATTTTATGGCATACAGTATTGCTATGCAGTATAGCCGTTCAAATCAGTTCAGTATTTGCTGATGATATTCTTTTGTTTTATGCCTGCGGCAATTATGAGTGAAACATCACTTCATTATTGTCTATCAAATTATTGTCCTGAGGAATAAAGGTGAATTGCATGTATTGAGTCATCAGATATTTAAATATTTTTGCGCAGAAAAAAATATACTTACTCTAATACACACCTCAGGTCTGTAGCGACCCTATACATTTCTAATAAAAAAAA
>JAHKKF010489221.1:0-20928 GCA_019740295.1 Labeo calbasu | reverse complement strand
AAACTCTTGTGCACAAATTACATGAGTGTTGATTCTGATTCTGCCTTGCAAATTAATGTCCCTTTACGATTCCGATTCGAGCTACGTGCTCTAATGAACTGGTACTTTAAGAAAGTTATTTTCTGTGGCCAAGAAAATATCATTTCTTAGAGTTGATATAAAAATTATACTGAATGTTCGCTGGGCGAACAGATTAGTTGATGGAAAATTAATTCTGCTACAGTTACTACTGGCAGCTGATATAGATAATTGTAATTAATCATAATTAATTGTAATTATTATATACATTTCCCTTTGAGCTAAATCGCCACACTGTAAGTGACTAAAATCATACATTAAAATATGCAACACACGGCAGAAGCGCATTTGTGCGGCAGAGTGTCTCTCTAGCACTGTATGACGTGACAGACAACTAGTTGTCCAGTCCTGTTCCATTAACACAGCACGTGTTTTCTGAGAATAAAGTTGTGAGTCCTGAATTTAGATATAGAATGCGGTTGTTACGCCAGTAAATATCCTTACTGTGTGTGAACATAACAATATTGAAGGCACGATATGTACGTTTTTCCTAATAGAGGGCACATATTCAAAATAAACAAAGAAACAAATGCATAGTTTGATGACGCCGTGATTGAGTATGGAATCATGACAGTTGTTGTCTTCATTCCCACAGCCGATGCAATCTGTCAGGCAGAAATCATGTCCATGGATGAGCTAATGTATTAAAGACTTATTAAAATCGCTGTAATAGGAAGCAGGTTGGGGCTAAAAGTCGTGGAAGTGAAACGAGGACGCTGGAGCGATTGGTAATGAAGGACGAGTACGATACACGGCTCGAACGCAGCAGAGCTTTAATTATTCCATTTTTATACAATTTTTTATTATGTTTTTTGTACATTTTAATACAAAAATCTTACATATTGTGCCTTTGAGGATTCATATACAGGACCGACAACTGTATTCTGCTGCTGTGTGAATGTGGCCAGTGACAATGTTATTGAACTAAACTGAATCAACATTGACCTAAATTAAGATGAATAATGTTAACTGTCTTCTGCAGAGCAGAATTAAATTTTGCAATACTGTTTCGTTTCGTGAGGTTTATTTGAAAAAATCTGTATTGTAAGCTCCTTACAAATAGATGTGACTTGACTGGAAATATGAAATTTCATTTTCTTCATTTATTAAGTGCATATGCCCAGATTTGATCTAAGAGTGCCTGTGTGCTTAAATCCTTTAATTCCTCATTTTGTAAAAACTGCCTTTGACCTGGAAAAGAGCTTAGCAACAACTTCAAGATCTTTTGTGATTCATAGAATTCACATTTGAAAGGGAGGCGTACGTGCGTTTTCTGTGCATAGGCCTACGTCCATTCTATGAATCATACGTACACATATTTGAGAGATGACTGTAAGATCAAATTTAGGATGGTTTTTGCGCAACATTGTGTGACCTAACGGATTTCATATTGAAATGCTGATGTCAGGGTACGCAGGCACTCCTGCTCGTCTGATATTACTTGAGTAAATTATGCTACAGTAAAGGCACGTTTCAGTATTATCTATCATATATTTTCACATCTGTTTGTACATTCAGGTTTACAGATAGACCCTACCTTTTGTTTGAAGCGCCGCTCATCTGCGGTGATAAACTCACAGCCTTTATGCATGTCTTGCAGACAGGTACTGCAAATGCAACTCTGGTGCTGATTGCAGTAGAACTCCATCAGTTTGCCATGGCTTGAACAGAGACGCTCCATGAGATCTGGCAGCGGATCAGAAAGTTGATGCGCCCGAAAAATGGCATTCTCCCGGTGAGGCCTGACATGATCCTCACAATAAGACGCCATACATGTCAGACAAGTTTTGACCGCTTTGGCTTCCATACAGTTGTCACATTTGATCGCATCAGGATCTTTTTTTTTCACCTCAAAATGTTCCTTGACGGGTTCAGAGACACCAGCTTTTATTCTATAGGCTTCCAGCACCGCGCTAAGGACGGTGTTCTTCTTTAATTCAGGTTTGCTAGGGAACACCATTCGGCACTGAGGGCAGGATAGAGAAGATATCCTGTCCTTCCATGTCGCTTCGAGACAGTTGGCGCAGAAACTGTGTCCACAGATTAAACTTACCGGGTTCTCGAATAGACATAAACAGATGCTGCATGTCAACTCGTCCTCGAGACCCAGTAGAGACATATTTTCCGCCATCGTGACACGTCCCGAGTGACAACGATCACTGACAACACATTCAACTGCGCTCTTACCGAAAACGAAACTAAACTAGGCGGAGAAACGAAACTTAAAAGGTCCACACGTCACGTCATCATCATCATCATTTCCAAATTAACTGCTATGAAAATATGCTGGTCGTTCTAAAGTGTTTATGTTATTAGTGAATTAACTAATGAACTAAGAGGTGTCAGTAGATAAAATAATTATACAAAAATTAACTGCGATTCCTAAATTTGCTGATATCCCTAAAATGATACATGTACAAAATGTTGCTATTAAATAGTACTTTCATGCTACATTCTAATGTCCTAATGCAATTCATAAAAAATATATAATTTAATAATAATTTGTTATTATTACGTTTTTGTTGTTGTTGTTTTTATTTTGTTTATTTATTTATTTATTTTTTTGTTTGTTTTGCTGTCTCTGCGCAGATCTTGTTTCTGTTGTTGAGGGGTGGGGGATTTGCGTAAAGGTACAAATATCATACAGTTTCTTCAAATGTACACAAGAGGACGCTCTTTGCTTATAAAATCGGTGTTTGAGCATTTGATTAGTAAAAACAAGACTGAAAATCTGTAAAAAATTTAGATTTTGAAGAACTTTTTAGCATTACCATTATTTTATTATTTTATTTAACTATAATCTACATGTCAAGATGTTTATTATAGTTAGCAAGTCCCCTTTAGCAAATTGCATTCAGTTCACTGATCTTTAAATACTGTAATAATTTGAACTTTTTTTCCAGAGAGTTTATGCTGATCCTTTCCCAGATGCCCCCATTTCTCTCTTATCCCCTGATTTCCCCAAAACATACATCTGAATACACATTAGTCTATAGAGTATTCAATTTAGAATGTAAAACTTAAGACAATAAAAACTAGAAAACTATCAAATTTTGAATTAAATTTGAATTTAAGTACAACTAGATTTGGAATGCTTATGGAGTCTAATTGCCTTTGATGTATAGGTTAACTTGCTCAGTGACTTCACTGCCCTAATTCAAAATGATCCACAGAGCTCTAAATAAAGATTCTCGAGTGTATGTGTGTGTGTGTGTGTGCTAACCTTTAATGATTTAGTTAGTTAGTTACTTGTCCTTTATCCATCCATGATACATTATTTTTTTGTTTGATGAGAATTAAGATCACATACAGCAGGCCACCTGAAAGAGCATAAACAATCCATACTGTGAGTTTGCCTCCATGCATCACACTGAGATCTGACAATGAATAATATTAATATGACCTCTGACGTTGACATTTTCTGGCATGGTGTATGACATGTTTGGTGCCACGTTTAGCTCTTTCTTAGGTTGGACGCTGATAGATCTCAACAATAATTAATCCAGTGTTAAATTCTAACCTAGTTACACATGGAATCAATGACCTTTCTACTAACAGGAAATACTCCAGAAACTGTTCAGGTTATTAAGAGTCATCTGTAATTTTATGCTGAAGTACATTTAGCATAAAATTATTTGAAGAACAGAGGACCATACTTTCATGATTTAGGTGGCTTCATATTTTATGTTGGTCTTTCAGACATGTAGTGAGTCCATATAATGATGTTAAACAATGCATCACATTTCTCTGGACTTCCTGTTTCAGCTTTGTTTAGTCTTTCACACAGCAGAAAGCAGCACACCAGCCTAGAGTGAAGAAGTTTATAATGTCATTTCTGTCCATAGAGGAACTGCATTATAGGAACAAGAGACAAAGAGGGGAAGATTAAAAATTCTAGTTCATGCTTAAACACAAAGTTCAGGATGACCGCTAAATGTCATTGAGTTGTGTGAGGGGTGGGTGTGTTTGACATTTGTGATGTGTTGAGTGTCCAGATGCTCACAGCAGGGATAACCTCCACCTCCTGTAGACTGTGGCCATTTGGTCACAGAAACGCTCACATTGACACACACGAGTCTTCATTAACACCTTACGGTGCCACTGGTAAACACATTCCGTTTCTCCATTAAGACTCCTGTAGTGTTACCGTGACAGACAATATCTAGGAAACAGAAGGATCCTCAGTGGTCTTAACCTTGCATACATTATAAAAAATATTGTAAAAAAAAATAAATTAAAAGTAGCAAAGAGTGATACTATCAAAATTGTATTATTGTATTACTTTAACTGCTGCTGTTATGCCTTTATTATTAACTATTTTATCTCATTTGCATAATGGTACTGCAAAGTAAAGAAAATGGGTTTGATAGCCAAGGTCTTTATAAGCATTGATACCCCTTTTTTACACATAAAGCATTTCATGTTATCAGTGTTCTCTCTGATTTGCCAGCATAAGAAAGTGTTTGTTTCTAACATGCTTTGGGTTCACTGTTCATTCAGATCAATAAACCTGCTCTTTGCTGTGAATCTTGGACTCATGGCTTTGTTTTTCATGTCAACTTTTGGTCAACTTTTCAGGCGACACCCTGTTAGATGTGTCATTTGCATGTGTGTATTGGAGTGTTATTTATTTATCTGACTCAGTGTGACAGTGCCAATCTCAGATTTTTTTTTTCAGGGTTTTATATCATTTCTTCTACCAAACGTCTTACATTTCCTGTGTTGTTTTCCTCTTTGGCTTTTCCCCCTCCCCACTCACAGGCACACAGCCTTTCTTTAATTAGGTTGCAGAGTGCTCTGTGGCGTTACGGTTGAATGAAGGTGCTGTCACATGGACTCAGTTCTGTGCTACTGCATATACAAACATTTCCATTGAACTCAGGACAGTAATTAATTGTACTGGGACAGCTAGCAGGCTCTTTTTATTACCTTGTTTGTGTGTGTGTGTACCTGGTATCCCCTACATTATGGGGACCAAATGCCAGTAAATACTAGTCAATTTTGACCCACACCAGTACTACCATTTCCCACATCTACAAGAATGTTTCTAATGTGTTTTTCTAATGTATTATTTTCTTTCCAATACCGTGACAGCCCTATGCGCAACGACCCTTCATTTATATAACTCACAACACACTGGATTTTATTTTGAATTATTATTATTAATAATAAATGCCAATTATTGCAGTTATTTACTTTTAGACTAAACACAATTGTGAACAACAGACTGACCAGAAAGGTTCCTCTTGATTTATTAAGACCCATTATTTTACTACCCACATTATTAAAAATATATTCATTTTTCTTCAACAGAAGAAAACTCATGCAGGTTTGTAACAATTTGAGTGCAAGTAAATGTTAAATATTACAATGAGGAAGGAGGAATTTTATGGTTTTAACAATGATTGTGTTTTCTCAACATTTACAACATGTGTTGCACAGATGATGTGTTATTTAGAGAATGTATATTTGTATGTTTCTGTATAGCTGTGACATATTTTCTGGTCTTTGCATTTATTGATTCTCAAAATGAGACTTCCTCTCTTCCACTACTATCTGTTCCACAAACCTATGAACTGCCAACCTAGGAAGCATTTTAAAGCATCACAGGTTTAGGTTTTTACAAATTCACAGCCATAAGAGAGAGAGACTTTTTAAAGTAAAAGTAAGACTGAGTTATTGCAGTTATTGACAGCTGAATAATAACTTTGTGTGACTTCTATCAAATTGTTTCATTTTAGAGCTAATTGATCATCAAAGCTCAATAAATATGAAATATCTATGAGCAAACAAAACCAACACTTCTTTCCTTAACATGTTTATTTTAGCACATATTGAACTGATCTCCTGATCATTACTGTGACCTAGATAAGTAATAAACATTTAAATTTTTACAAATTCACATTCACCGGAAATAGAAAGATTTCAAAACGTTTAAGAGACATTTTAGGAGGAGTACCAAATTTGTGCCTTTTGCCTGACCTGACTTTTTCTTTCCTGTGACTACACAGTCAGCATGTAGCTGCGTTTGTGCTGAGGGGATTTTTCTACAAGCAACTCAGTTCTGCAAGCTTTTCTCTAGCCATAAGTTAAAAACTGGAGTGGAAGGCTTATTATCTACCATGCACCACTGTTATCAGAGGTTTTTTTTCTTTCTTTTTCTTTTTTTTTTTGTTTGTTTTTTTGAGCTAAGCAGCTTGTATTGAACTAAATTTATGAATCTCATTAAATGCAGTTTAATATTCCTTGGTTTTGGTTTAAGAATGCTGAAAATGCAGAGCTACTGGGAACAGCTGAGGCATTATCTTTTCTTTTGTGTAGACCCCATGTGAAGAATATTCGTTCATGGGGGTAAATCTGCTGGAATTCAAATTGACTTGAGCTTGCAAACTACAGGGGGTCTGCATGTGCAAGCAGGAGGGAGTCTTAGAAATCAAAAGCGTAGACCAATCTGATGACCTCTGCAGTTTGCCAGTGATGACAGTTTTCTGGCTGGAATATGCTAGAGTGAAGCTGCGTTATTAGCACAGTCCTGAAAAGCATTTTGCAAATGGATTGGGTTATAAACTTACATCTTTGGTTTGACTGCCATTTTACCAAAGTTTGTGTGAACATGCTTGGTCTTAAACAATTCTTTATGTTCGCACATATCTTTTTTAGTGTAAGTATTATCTAGGCATAATAATGACCTCCTCTGATAATCATTACATATGCTGGGGGGAAGACTTTATTTATGTATTCTGTCCCCAGTCATGTTCATTATTATGCATGCAAATCCTATGGCCAAACACCTACAGTTCTGTAGCCCTATCTGCTGTTAAATACTATTGCCACTCTGCCTAAACACAATTTGTTTAGGAAGTTATTCCTTCACATCTTCTGTCTCTATTCTTTTCTTTCATCTGTTTTTAAAGAGTTCTCTTTTGTAGAGTCTGTCTGTTTCTAAGATAGTATTTTGAAACTTTGCATGAAGAGGATCTTGTTTCCACATTTGTGTGTTGATTAGGTTTCTTAAGGTGCAGTCACATAAAAAAAATTTAATAGGCAAAAAAGGTCTGTCTATTATCAATAGTGTAGCGTTGCATGTAACATAGCTCACAAAGAAGTAAACTTTACGGAGAAGCTTTATGTCTGTCAATGTGACAAAATCCTAAACTTTCTTATCAATTTACTCATTATTTTGAAAAAACATTACTGCTTCAAAATTCACATTTTCGGTATGGGTGTGTGCAGTTTACAAAACATCAAAGCATCATTAAGTTATATTTACCACAGGCTTTATTTTACTCATAAATTAAAAAAAAAAAAAAAAACATTATAAAACCCCATAGGTAAATCTCGAAGGAGCCAGTGACAAATTAGTCTTCTGAGTTCTGACGACATACACCACTCTACTGTGTGTGATTAGTTATAATAAGCAACGCCTTAAAAAACATGTGAAAAGAAATATGATGCAACATGAGCAGATCTAAATTTGCTGAAATCCACATTTTTCATTTCTTCACTTTATTTGCAACAGGCGTAATAGATTTCATTTAATTTTTTTTTCCATTTTTCCCCAAGCCCATGTAAATTTTTAGTGGTGCTCACTGCAGAGCCAAATGGGCTAGTCCTAGTCCAGCTCCACCTCTGTGGACCTAATGGGTGAAGTTTAACCCATCCCGCATCCCAATGTGCATACTATCTGCCCTAAATAGTATTGAAAATTACTACTATCACATAGAATTTAGGATGGATAGTATGCACATTGGGACGCAGGCCTAGTTTAGGGATAGTGTTATGGTTGGGTGTGATTGGACATCCAGAGGGGGAGCTGGATGTCAAGCTCCAACCTTTGGCTCTGCAGCAAGCACTTTCTCATTAAATTTCCAACCCGTGGCCAGGGGAAGGTTAATGCTGTGCTCGATTTACCTCGGAAGTTGGATGTCAAAGCACATGTTAGCATTAGCATTGTTAGCATAAACAGAGCATTACACTGCATTTTGTAATTGCAGACTCACATACACCATGGCAACATGTTCACAGATAGAGGTTTGGCAGTAATGAGTATATGACTCAGTAATGAAAAGGGAATATAACAGAAGATTTATGAATATTGTAGTAATTGCAGCTTTCTCTTCTGCTCACGTAGGGAGCAGCCATCTTTAATTCTCAACTAGGGGCTGCGTAAGGTGGACCAAGTTCCCGAAAAGGAACTCTGACTTGTGTGAGCATTCCATTCAAAAACCCCGACATGGAGCTCTGAATTTCCAGCCTCTGATAACAAATCAAACACAGCATAAGCCTTGCCCAGCCTTACATACACTCTGCCTAAGCTTTCTACTTATTTGAACTTTTATTTCACAGTGTGCTGTAATATATCTTCAGCTCACACATTAACTCAGATCTCCACACTTCTTTGATTAAAAAAACGGAAATGTATTCTAAAGTAATTTGGATTCTTTTATTTAATCAGTCCATGTGAATTATCCTCTGGACTGCCAAGTCTGAATTGAATCACTGATAGCCTTTACAAGGAAAGGGGCACAAACCTTTAACAAACTGCATTTAAACAATCAGCCTGCAGCCATTGGTTGACCTGTGGCCAAACTCTTTCTCAGAGAGCCCATGAGAAAACATTCCTTTCCAGATAATTAGCTTTCATTCATCCATCCACCCCACAAAGAGCCCTATCTCTTTCCGTCTCTGTTTCTCTTTTTTCTCAATCGTTCTCTGATGTCTCTAAATCTTTTTCTTAGCAAGAAGCTAAAATGTGTAACATTAAATCCGAGGTCAGAGTGAGAGAACATTGACACCATCCATTTTTTGTTCCTCTGACAAATACGAAGAGAAACAAGACACCACTGTCTAAATGAGATGCCAGGAAGAATAAGAGCTGTAAACGCACTAGTGTGTTTGTTTTAAACTTCCCTCAAGAGCTTTGGCTGAAAGAGATGGCTGTGGTTTTGTGTGGTTTGGGGTCACTTGTATTAATGTGACATGAAGTGAGAAACTGGAGACAGGTGTGGATGAAGAAAATTTACCTGATCTAATGCAAAACATACAGTGAGAAAACTTGATATGAGGAGACATGCAGGGGATGTGAGAATAAAACATGTCAGAAGATAAAAATCAACAATATATGTTTCAGAAAGGGAAGAAGTGGGGCAAGTACTGATTCAGCACATGCCTCAGTTGGTCTAGTATGGAGCAGCAGGTGTATGTTATTTCTTTAAGCTGGGCTTTGTTTGAAAACAGATGTCTTTAGGGATTATGCTGCTGGGGTCTCATAGTCACAGGGCTGTAGAAGTCACGGGTCATTGGAGAGTGGAGGGTAACAGGACAGTTCAGTCAAATAAATTAGCATTTAATGCTCTTGTACATCTAATTTGTTTTTCACAATTACATTTTAGAGCAGATGTAGCAGTAAGAGTAAGTTTCTTTCTGAGACATGGTTACAGATAAGACAGCTATTTGAGAGAAGAGATGCAATAGCGCAACACAACCACAAATCCAGTTTCACAATGAATCATGCGTAAATGCACAATACAAACTGGTCTTGCAAGGAAGGAAGTGAAATTGTGAGGTTTGGTGCTTTTGTGTGTGATGTGTTGCAATTAAACTCGCCTCCTCCAGCTTCCCCTTTTGTGTTGGTGATAAAAAAAACCTTTGAAAGTTTTCTTTTCATGTGTTTAGATTTTTTCATTTTATAACTGGATCTGAAAATGTCTCACTTGAATTGAGTTTTTATAATGTTTAAGTCCTTAAGCCTCTCAGCTTTCAAACTAACACACTTGTTGTTGCCACAGTGACTAGGTGTACCTGCATATGCAAATCCTTAAGACAAGAGCCAGTGTGCAGCTTTTTTAGTTCCACCCACAGGACCTCCTCTGAAGCCGGTTGCCTGGCAACAGCCATAGAGATTGAGAAGGGGAGAGTAGGAGTGGCTGGAAACTCACAACTGCTGTCAGAGCTTCTGTGAGTGTTTAGAGGGAGGGTGTGTGGTCAAGCAAGCCTGAATTGAGCGGTGTTTTTGCACAAGTTTCAGAAACTATTAGATTTATTTAAGAAGTGAGCAACTGAAAATAGCCCGCATAAGGATTTTCTCTTTTTTCCTTGACTGTGGATTACAGTAGTTAAGTACTTTTGAACAGAAGCATACCAGTGGATGAGGCCTCACCTGTTTGGATTTCATTTGGATGACAACAGTGGATAGTAGAAGTGGACAGCGAGGAGTGGAAGAGATCATGGTCACTCGGCTGTGAGAGACAGGGTAAGAGGAGTCCTTAATATTGTGTTTGACAGAAGGAGGAAAGAACTATAAGGAATATAAAGAATTAATGTTAAGGTTTCATGTTTGTGTTGCTCACTCATGGATTACATTCACTTGTTCCCTACTCATTTTTGTTACTTCTTACACTCTGTTTCATTTGTTTTCCCTCAAGTCTGACATTCTTTACTACCACTAATATCTCCAGTCTTTTGTTAGTCTCCAACCTTGTTCTCTGTTGTACCTGTCTCTTTCTCTCTTTCGTTGTTAAAATGTCTAATTGCCCTGCAGTCAGTTGATAATGAAATTAATTGTTAATTGAGGGCAGCTGGCAACTTATGTGCATAAACCTACAAGTCATTTTTAGTAGCAGGCTAACAGCAGACATGATCAATATGTAGGTCAAATTATGTTTCACAGTTGTTTCTGACCTTGACACTTTGTTGTTTTTGCCAAACATAGATTGCCTTTAAAAATTATTTCTTATATATACTTGCTGTATGTGGAAGGTCTCATTAGAGTGATTAATATTAGAATGTCATTAACATGTTGAATACTTTTCATATACTTGTAAAACCTGGTAGAAGCTAGACTGTTATGAAGTTTTGTAGAATATACTTACTGTAATCTCACAATGTTGTCTAAGATAACAAATGTAAGTCTTAATCATAAAATTGACAATAATTATGTTCTTTGGAACATGTAGAACACAGCTCATCGGGTAACTAGACCAGCTTGAGCCACGACAGATCATTTAAAATGTATTCTAGGTGAGTGTTTTAGATATGATTTGAGTGTCAGTGAATATGGGTGACAGTTGCTTAAATATCTGGTCCGTAACTGAAACCTACAAGCAGAGAATTTCCTTTAAATTGTAGTTGTTTATCTCAAATTAAATAAGATGTTAAAAGAATTCTTTGGAGAATTGACCATTACACTGATTTTGGCTAACTTTAATATTGGACTTTTTAAATACATAACTTTTAAAGTTAAATTGTTAATGGAAGTATGTAAATGTGTTTGAGACTGTGTGGCAGCCCTGCTGTCCCTATCTATCATCTTGCTGACATTTGTTACATCACCTGTCCCTCACCCCTGCAAATAGTCTTTCTTTCTTTTTTTCTTTCTCTCTGCTGTCTCAGTTAGTTTGAGTCTGCTAAATGTAGACACAACAGGACCAGGGCATACTTGTATTTAATTGCCCACTTGACTTTCCACACACTTAATGTTTTGTGTAAAATATTCACAAACCAACCTGCATAAAAACGTCTGAAAAGCTGTCAGAATTTATATTTTGACCACTAATCAATTGTGACTTTTTTTTATATTTAGAACACCTACATTTATTCAATATATATGACATTTAGCAGCAGACATGCTTTTGAAAAATTATAGCTTTTTTCTGGCTTTGACAGTGTTGTTAAAAGTACTCTTGAAATCCCCTGTTAGTCCTTTCTGTATCTCTGTGTCAAGATATCTTTCACACAAAACCTCTCGGCTTGAGTTACCACTTTAGCACAGTGCAGGTTTCGATGCACTTTACAAGCTGCAGTCTAAACAAAGACCGGCTGTATGTTTGAAAATAAATAAATAATTGGTGTAGCAACCGGGGCCAATCTACACTGAACCTATATACAGACACAGATATATATATATATATATATATATATATATATATATATAATATTATTATTATTATTATTATTGTTATTATTATTATTATTATTTATTTATTCATTTATTTTTTGCTTATATTTTTAAGTCTGAGAATGATGCATTTGGGAAGTAAACCTGGTCTTGGCAGGGAGTTTTTGCTACTGACAAAACCCTAGTTTGGACACATTGTGTAGTTTTTTTTTTTTTTTTGGATTGCAAAAATTGCAGTGCATCTCATGGTGACTCATTGGTTCCTGTGCATCAGCTCAGCCTTGTCGGATCGTTTTGTTTTTTCCTGGGTGTGTGTGGGAGTGAAACTGTCTCCTAGGCTGAGTGAGATGTGATTCAGTATGATACGTTATACTGTAATCATTGTAAAAATGGAAAATACACTTGTCACTTCTGTTCTAAAACTGTGCTGATTCCAGATTTTGTTTATGTAAGAAAATACCAAGAGATTGGCAAGATGTATGCGGCAATATTAGACATCTGATTTTACATTTTACATTCTAACATATGATCTCAGCCTGCCTGTTCACACCCAGTTTTGCCAATGTGCAAATCTTCTTTCTGTCTCCTAAAATGATTTCACAATTAGCTGAACGTCCTGAATCAGTGGTCTAAATATTCTTATACATTCACATTCTGTCTCACTATTTTCCCCTTTTCTAATCTCTAATCTGTCTTGCTTAAGTCTATAAAAAATATAATATCTGTCTATGTAAAAAAGACATTAACCTTTTCTACTATAACAGATATTTTAATGATAGATAAATAGCAACTTACATAACACAATTACCTTTAAGATGTAGTGCAGCTATTTTAGCAGTAACATCATTCTACCTCCCATAAGTCGCTTAGTATTGTCCAAAGAGTTTCTGGGCTTACATGTGACAAATAAGAGCATTTCATAGAAATCCCTTCAGTATAGTAATCTCTCCTCTCTTCATGTGACACAAATACCTGAACCAAATGGAGTCAGGTGTTGTACAGAGTGCAGAATCCATTGTGATTTTCATAAGGGCTTCTTTTATTCCTTTATTTATTTAAAAAATACATATTTTTCAAAACAAAACTTTACTTGTAAAGTATGGTTAAATTAGTTTGGTGTGACAGGATCAAAAAGTTATGTGTTCATTACTTTTTACTGCAGTAAATATGTGTCATAGTAGGTTTATTTTTTGAAAGTCAATTTCTGTATAGGGACATACCTTAATTCTTTGGCTACAAGAAAGCTATTGAACATTTTTTTCCCCAGTTTCTGCTCAGGAAAAAAGTTATGGGTTAAGTTACAGTGGAACCTGCCATTAAACAATTTATTTATTTATTTATTTATTTATTTATTTATTTATTTATTTATTTACACAGCCCTCCAAAAGTTTGGAAACGCCCTGGAAAAGTGGAGTTTTGGACAATATTGGCATGAATCCTTTTTAATTTGTGATGATTTTGCACTGATAAGGGACAACACAAGCTACAAAAACATATTTTCTTACATAAACAGTTTATACATAGAAAAAACTTACATTTTCGATTTATCAAAATATCCACCATTAGCAGCTATTACAGATCTGCATAATCTGGGCCTAACCCCTGTTGAAGCTATTAAGGTATGCTGACCCAAAAATCTTTTAAAAACCTGGGCCAAGTTTAAACCAGTAACCAGGCATCACAGCTGGCAAAGGGGCATGTCTGACTTTGAAATGTATATGTTGCCATTATTATGTAATCAAAATGAAAATTATTATTGCTGGTCTTCAATGATAATGTTAAGTTACTTTAATGTATTTGCACCAAAAAATTATAAGGATTTATGTTGATATTGTCCAAAACCACACTTTGTCAGGGGTGTTTCCAAACTTTTGGAGGGCAGTGTATTTATTTTTTTATTTTTAACATTTAACATGTATATAACAAATATCAAACCATTTACAATGCATGTGACAGCTTGTCATCCAACCTGACATTTAAGAGAAATTACCTTGTATTGAGAACCATTCTATCTATTGGGTAAATATCTTTATGGAAACATTATATAGTTGACCGGCCCTTGCCTAAATAAATGCTAGTGTGGTTTTATTGGGTTTACTTAAAATTTACTTTCAGCTACAGTATACCAAACACATTGTCATATTAGAATTGTACTTTTTCAAGGGTTTGTGTTATTGAACTTTTATATTAGATATATTAGATATTTAGATATAATGGCATTATAATATAGTCTGGTGGTGAATCTGTGACACCATCTCCATGTGACAAGAAGACCCAGTCTCTAATACACATATTTGTGTGTGTACCATTACAGACTAAAAGGTTAAGCAAAGTAAAATTATCTACTGACTTGGATAAGTAAACTAATTAACTTATCCAATAGTTTGAAGCGTGTATGCACTATATGGGTAGTGCTGTTGCACATTTGACTTGCTTTGATTCAGTTGAGTAAAGAGGCCTGATGAGGATTGCTATGAATTCTCTAGGCAGTGAGAAGTTAAATGGAGCTTATGATGATAAGCTGTTAATAAGACGGAAATGAGAACAGGGCCCGGGGGCTCTTTGGTTCAAGGGCGGACATTAGACGTCACATTCCAAAAAGCGTGATTAGACCCTAATGTACGCTATTGATTCTGTAGTTGTCTTTAGCTGCACCCACTTTGCCCTGGGAAGGATAATGTTTTTATAATTTCTCCTTAGTGATATTACATGAGTTTACTTTCCTAGCTTCTGTTGTTGCAGTTCATGTAATTACCTGACTAAACCAGTTTGTTGTTTAGGGAGCAGTGTTTCACCCTGCATAAAACAGAGACTTCTCTAAGAATGATGTAAGAGGCAGGTGGAGAAGTTTGTCATTGCCAAGTTTACTCTTTCTTGTCTTACTTAATCCTAGTATTGTGTTTGAATTCACAGTCACAAGTTGTTTTTTTTCATTCCTTTTCACGTCAGCTGGTTTCGAGTTAATTTTTTGATTCAGTTTTGCTTACTGTATTCATGAAACAGCTGTCCACAGTGGCCTTGAAGCTGTTTGCTGAAACCCATTAAAGTATTATGTAGTGGCTGGTGGGTGGTATGTTTCTGACTTCTTAATGCAGTTGACTGGTGGAAGACTCACACGTAATTTACTAGACAATCAGTCATTGCTACTTCACAGTTTCTCAATCCTTAACAACATTGTTTGTGCTGAAAATAGTTTTAGATATTTTACTCAGTGACAGCTGGGAAAATCATGAGAAGAGAACATAAAAAGATGTCTGTGCGCAGGCTTTTAAAAATATCTTTAAAAATATATTTTAAAATCTTTTATAAATATAACTATAACAAATTACACATGTACCACATTCTTAGAAATGTACTTAGAAGAGTACACATCATTTAACAACATTACAACATTTAAAAATACTTAAAAAATAAACAAACAAACAAACACTTTTTTGATATTTTATAACTAATCTTGCCATAAAAATGTCAAGTTATTTGATATTTTTAGAAACTGACTATGACAACATTATATCTGATGGGTTCTCTTCTATATTAGTTTTATTTTTATCCATGATAATGCATGAGCATCACATCACATGTGCTGTGATTGAAATATTCACATCAAGAGAGATACTCCTGATAATTGTTATCTTTTTTCTTATCCTTTTTGCTATTGTGACATGGCTATTTGAAGTGCCCTCCTGCTCTGTTTACCAATTGTTTTCAGTTGATCAAACAAAACAGCAGAAACTTTAACATAAATCTACGTCATTAAAAACACAATTGTTATTAGTATCCAGTCATGTCAGGTCTCGGAGGTTCACAAAGAACATGTTTTCACACTTTTCAGTTTCATGTATGACATACTGTCTGAGCAAGGGATTACATAATGCTTGCAACTGACAAGTGTTCTCAACATCTGAAAAATACACTTTTCTAAATGTTAAAATTATTTTAGAGACCATTATGTTATATTATTCTAAAGTGCACTGTGAAATGCTATTGCCTTTTGTGCTTTACACACATGCATAATAAAGCATTCAGAGTGCATGTACAGATCTCTTTCTAGCATTCAGAGTGGATGTTGGCATCATTTGTGTAGCTTCCTGCAGTGCTTTGAATGTCATGTTTCAAGTTGTGGCGAGTTGTTTGCATTTATAATTAGGTGCTCAGACATACAGTAGGTACACATACTCATACCCTGCTGTTATGAGACAGTCAAGGATCATATTGTGGAGGAGGAGATCTATTCACAAATACAAGAGCACATAATTACATTTTGTGACCTGTTTGATTTTTTTTGTCCTATGCCACAAAGTTTAAGAAAAGTGTTTGTTTTGTGTGTGAGAAAGAAAGTGGGAGAAAAAGTGTCTCAAACCAATTTGTGTGTGTGTGTGTGTGTGTGTCTGTGTACTCAGTGCTTCTGTGTATGTAGGACCACTCACTGTTCAAGCAGCCTGACCACACACTGGCATTTTGTATCCCTGCCCCCTCATGTTCAGCACAACAGAATACTAAAGAGCTCTCTTTTTTTCTCACACATGCACACCCACCTGCTGTGTGCTTTCAAAAGTGACTGTTAGTTGTAGAGCCAGTTTGGTCAACCACAGAAGAAGTGCGTGATTGATTAAAAATTGGGAAAAGAGGTTATGCTTTAGCAGTTCCGTCCATTCTTCTGCAAAGATGGAACATTGGTGCCTGCCCCATTTAAACTGTGTAGCTTTTGTTTTTGTAGTTCTGTCACATTAAAGAGTCCTTCATTATTTCCTTCTGTGTTTTTCCATGTCAGGACATATTACAAGCAGTTTACTTCCTTTCTTTTTTGTTTTTTGTTTTTATTTCTTACAAAACCAAGTTAAAGTCATGTGGTCAAAACACACACACACAAAAAGAGCCCTGACTTATTAACCACATGACTGTACCAAGGTCAATAAGTTTTTGAAACATACTTGTATTTGTAAATGCATAATTTCTGATATTTGTTAATAAAAAATAACCTTGAATAATACATTTAAAAACTTTTTGTAATATAATGATTATGATGGTTACACCTCATGCAGTTTTTGTTACATTTATAGGGTATAAATGGTATAAACGAGCTTCAAACCATATGAAACCAATATGAATACAAAGAATTTAACACCAGATTTTTAAAAGTTTTTTTCTTTTTTATGACCCTAAATTGTTTCTAGTCACTAATATTACTAACAAATCATATGAGTGAACTGTTGATATCCATATTCACAGCTTGTGAGGCACCAAAACAGGGCTGTGGTTATCATAGATAAATGCCGTTGTCACTCCCAGATTTTATCCCTGTCAGATATCCATGCATTCATGCTATTTTCATAATTGATTCTATTCTTATGTAACTCAAGTTAGGTGTTGTTCTAACAGTCTAATCTCTTTTGCTTTTGATAGTACAGTCAGGACAGGTTGGGCTACCAGTAATTATGTCCACCCAGGAGTGCCCAGAGAGTCCAATGCTTGAGGATGAGGAGGGTGAGGAAGGCAGAGGGGTGGAGAGAGAGTCGGACAGAGACAGTGCAGTAGACAGCACTCTGTCGTCAGAGATATCGGATGGAGGGAGAACAGGAGAAAAAGAGGAAGGGATTGGGTTGTGCCTCCCAGGAGAAAAGTGAGTGCATTTATATCATGTTTTCTTGTATACATAAGACTGAATTTATGAATTTGCAAATTATTGAATGAATTGAATAATTATTGATTTCACTGATTTTAAGTGAAAAAACTAAATCTACAAAAAAGTGCAGAAAATAAATGCTTTTTAAATGTCCATTTCTTCTCTCATTTCTCAAGGCGTGATCAGATGTGTAATCGCTCTGAGACTTCTGATCATTCTACACGTTCATCTGCTTCATTAAATGAGGAGCAGTTTGAGGACTATGGAGAAGGAGAGGATGGAGACTACACTCCTAGCAGCCCCTGTCCAGACGATGAAATCCGCATTAATGGATGCTCAGATCTGGGCTCTTCTGTTTCCTCCAGGTTTGTGTGCGTGTATTATTATTATTATTATTATTATTATTATTATTATTATTATTAACATCTAACCACACCAGTATTCTCTCTCCATTTCACTGCCCAAAAGCCTGTTTTCAAAGGGATTTACTTTAAATTGAAAGGATGATTAGTTTAGAAATCCAGAGATCTGTCTTCATTACACAAGATTTATTTCAGCATGTGTATATTAAAGACTGTATTAGTGGATGGAATTGTCTGACTGTGGAAAACTTTTTCACTAACAAGGGATATGTGTTATGGTTCTTTTTAGTCATTTGCAATGTCAAAAATCAAGTTGCACTGAACCCCTGCTTTTATTTTTATTTGTAATTATTAATATTGTAATTATTATTATTATTATTATTATTTAAGCACAGAGTAGAAAACAGATTTTGTGCATTTATTTTGTTAGTCAAATTTTCTTTTACTTAATTTTACTAAACATGTTTACCTGTCCCCCCATACCACCACATTCTATATTCAGTAGGGATAGGGGAAAGATCGATTCATTTTAATCACGATTCAGTCTTCTAGCGATTCGAATCAATTCACAAATTTCAAAAAAAAAAATTCCAGTTAATATAATAAAAATAGGCCTAATAATAATATGATGTTGTCAAAACAAAACAGTAACAACAATGGAGGAAGAAAACAAAAATATACAAACAAAAAGTTTAACAAAAAGTGTTTGGAAAAATATAATATTAATTATTGATCTTGTGTTATTATTGGAAGTAGGGATGAGCCTGTGATGCGTTCAAGGCTAGAACAACGCGTTCTATGAATCCACTAAAGGGACATATGGTTAGCCGCTTGCTAGCAGTAACGTTAGCCTGCTATTTTACATTACATAAAATTTCACTTACCACATAAACAAAGTAAGGAGAGATGACTGATAGGAGAACGGCGAATGATTTGCTGATCCTGAGCACCACTGACAAACACCTAATCTTGTAAAATGTGTGGTAAGTAACAGTTACTGCTGCTCTGTAGTATAACAAGAGTGCGATCACAAATCTTGAAAGTGAAAGTAAAAAGCAAGCATAATAATAAAGATTCCACAATTTATATACAGTATAATTACCCAACGATATAATTGCGAGAAAAAGCATTGAAATTTTTTTTTTCCTGCCATCTCGTATTTATTCCCTTTACGGTTCCATAGTACATGCACATCCCTTAGGGGAAGTGTAAAATATTTTATATTTATATTAATATCATGTCTGTCTATTTTTTAACAGGTAGATGTCGATTTGTAGTATATATCAAATTAAACAAGATAATCAGCTTCATAGGATACATATTTTGTCATCTGATTGCAAATCATATTATAACCCAAAAGTGAAATGTTGATTTTTCTAACCCAAAAGCTTTTTTCGTCATGTAAAAATGCTTTATATTTGTACACAATCTACTGCCGGTTCAAAGGACGGTGGTCATGTATCATAATGACTGGGTCATTGTACCTAATTTCTAAGTGCTCAAAGTGATGGTGTTGTTGCAACTCCATGTTACCACCATCCCCCAATGTTCTCTATCCAAATATTTTTCTTTGGAAGTTGCATATGAAATCTACTTGGCTCAGAAAACTGTTGAGGCATGTTTGAATAGGCATGACGCTTCTGTGGAGGAGATTTTTATAAGCCTTGGCTTACTAGAGAGTCTCACTTTTTATTTTAGTTTTCACTATTGTATAGTATTTTTTCTGCATTCTGCTTATATTGTTTATTAAATGTGTTCAGAATACACATTTGATGTGCCACAAATGTGTTTGACCTTGTCTCTCTTTGTCTCTCTCTCCCTCTCCATGTTTTCTTCCAGTGCTGGTCAGACTCCTCGGAAGATGCGCCACGCTGGTGACCAGATGGATGTGTTTTGCTCTCAGTGTTGTAAGAGGGTCAGTCTGCTGAATGACCTGGAGAACAGGCTGAAAAATCTCAAAACCAACAGGTATGACATAGACTACAGTTTACATCTGTTATGAATAAGAAAGTTCTAAAAAAAAAAAAAAACTTTTTACTCAGAGGGGTTTGTCATACACTGGGTGTAAGCTCATCTTTAGGAAGACTTGTTAAAGTTAAACCTTTGAAATGAGGGTTTAGTGGTTATTGACTTGTCTAGTTTCTTTTTAGTAATGTCACAGGAGTGACCCCTCACATCTGGGAAATAAGCATTCAGTGGCTTGAAATCCACATTAGAGCCACTTTGAGGGGATTAGTGGTTATCAGTTCTTCATTGTCTTCCTGTGGGCTACAACAGACAAAATTAAAGCGACAGTGTAATAGAGGCAGGATGTTCCTCAAGGAGTTAATTTGAGTATATGAGAACACAACTGAGGTGGAGGGGCTCTGATATCTTGCTGCAGTCTCTCTGCACCACTAATGATTCACTTCCTTTTCCATACATCATTCACCCTACCACTTTAGAGCCCATTAGAGCTTTATTAGGCATCTGGAAGTGGGCTACACACACATTTATCTGACTCTGTCATTCTGTATTTTGCCATCTGTCTTGGTCTCTGTAATGTATCATTCTCACTCACATCCACATCCACACATGAACAAACAGGCAAACCCTTCTGAGGCTTTGAATACTTTTCTCTTCTTCTCTTCATCTTCCAGTTTCAAAGATTTCCAGTGAGTTTACGACAACATTTTTTTTTTCTTTTGAGAAGGTTTGCAATCAGCTTCTCATATCTTTGCTTCTCAAAACAGAGGATGAAATAGGAATTGGATCAGATAGACCGAGGGATTTGGGGGAAGAGAATATCATACTATAGAAGGGGACCAGAGATAAAAAGACAGTACGGGCAATGGGATAGAGAGAAGGAATGAAAGCTAAATGCCCTGTCAGCAGGCTGCTTCAAGAAATGCATTACTTCACACCTCATTCTGTCACTGCTAGAAAAGGCTATGTCAGCAATAATTCTCTGTGTGTGTGTGTGTGTGTGT